>JAHRHJ020000285.1:0-85922 GCA_019776745.2 Taxus chinensis | reverse complement strand
AAAATCCTTACAGAGATGAACATCCCTTCGAGTTGCATGTGTGCCAAACCCATCCTAGTTGCGGTCATTCAATGACGCTATTTACTTACATTAGGACGTGATCCTCAACATTCGGGTAGGACCACGTTACTTTTACCCGAACTCTTCTATGTCCTTGAGGGAGATTCTAATATAATATATTGCTGGGTCGTCCTTGGACATCCGGGCCCATGGGATGCGTTCTCTCAACCGTACATAGATGCATTAAAAATTTGCGTACGAGGGCGAAGATTAACCGTAAAAGATTTGACCCTCCCCTTTAAAAACATGTAATATTTTATACGCCCGAACGATGTGCTATGTACCAATCAAGGACACCCATTTACATTCAACCCAACCGTCCCTCATCAAGACCTCAACCATCCACTCAACCGCCGCCTACGCCTTCAATTGATGAAACCACCATCGCAAAACCACTTCCCTTCCCGCAGCAACATTCCAAACTCCAACCCCTTAGTAGATGTTTTTCAGCTCCTTAGTGGGGGAGTACGCCTATATACGTTAGTTCTTTCCCTACCCCGCAGGAGTATGGGACAATTACATTGACATCCCACCTACGACCGCGCAGTGGGGAGATAATCTTTACGGACCACCCCATTTGCCGCACTAACCTAACGTATGGGGGTGTTGACGCATCCTCCATTACCCCTGAAACATCCTTGGGTGTGGTTCCTTCCAATCTGATTTCAAATACTTGACAAATCGTCGTTTCGGCCCTCACCTTCTTGACTCACTGTGACGTGGAAGGCTTTGGTTTGGCATTTAAGCAAAAACAAGGCCGACATTACATTACACTCATTCCCGTGACTACCCGTTAACATAATTGATCGCAGTCGAGTTGGTCTCGGTTTTCCCGAACAAACACCTACACAGGAGGACACCTCCTGTCAGCTGTTGTATCCTGAAAGAAGAAGACGTTCGACCGATACCAAACCATCATCACCCACTTTGCCACATCACCTGCAGAATCTATAGACCTGAATCCCCCCTTCCTAACTTTTTTTTTTTCATAACTGCTTCTTCATAGGTCCTATCACTTATCAACGTGATAATGACGACCCATTCTTCTTTGCCCCTTTCTTTATCCAGGGGGGGGGGGGGGACATGATCGAAAGAGATTCACCTTTGATTAATGTTGTTGAATTGCAGGATGACGACTCCATCCTCACATTACTTGGCGAGGGATGATCTTATATTCAACGAGGCCTTACAATCTGAAACCAAACTATGCGTAAACGCATCTACCATAGAAATCAATATCCACATAGAGGAGGATCCTCACATTGTAAGATTGGAAAATCCCTAAACACATCAGAACAAGCCGCCTTTACTACCTTTCTCCGTGATCGCAACCAAGATTTCACATGTTATTACGTGACATGATAGGAATTGATCCTACCATCGCCGCCAGAACCTCACCCTAAACCCAATTCCTAAAAACCAGTCAAAAAGAAATTGAGAAAAAATTGCACCATGCATTGCTCTCTTGGTTCAAAAGAGGGCTCCAACGATCCTTTTTTCCCTATTCTTCATCTGGCCTTGGAACTATCCTCAAGGGCTTCTAACATCGTTAACGTTCACTAAAGAACAGGGGGGACTTTGGATAATGACAGATTTTCGGATCTTAACTGCGCTTGGCCCTAAAGGATGACTTCCCCTTACCTAGCATTGACCAACTTGTTGATCTAACTGCAGGTATGAGAGCTCTCTCTCATGGATGGCTTTTCAGGAAAAACCAAAATTTTGGTTTGCCCCTGCCGATCAACACAAACTGCCTTTATAAATCCTGGGGAACCTTCTATGATCGTGTCTGCCATTGGCCTTAAGAATGCTTGTGACTAAATATGCAGAGAATCTATGACCTACTTTTCATGACATTATGCACACTATCCTTGAAGACTATGTTGAAGATCGTCTCAGCAAGTCTAAACATAGTAGGAACATTTCCGATGTTTGTAACATTATTTTTGATCAACTGTTACAATTATTCTGTCCCGCCTTCACCGAAGAAGAAAGTGTCTTTGGTGTTTCTTTGGGAAAAATCTTGGCTTTATCGCTCTTTGCGTGGCATTGAGGTCGATCCATCTAAAGTCAAAGCTATCCTAGGAAATGCCCCCACCCAAAATCTCAAACAATTGCGAGTTTACAAGGTAAGCTCCAATCTATCAACGTTTCATCTCCCAACCTCGGATCGGTTGCAAACCTTTCCATCACCTCCGTTAAAAAGGATATTACATTCCAATGGAGGCGAAGAATGTAACCAGCCTTGAAGCTCTCAAATCCTATCTCTTACACCCACCCGTGCTTATCCCACCCCAAGACGACCACCGTTCTACTTACCTTCTGCCACCGAACCACGCTGTAGGAGCACGCTGCACATCTGACTCTTAGAATCACGAACAAGCCGTTTATTATATTATAAGTCGTACTTTGGTGGACGATGAGACTAGGTACCACATGTAGAAAATTGTGCCTTTCCCTATATCGGGGCCACCAAACTCCGACACTACCTTATAAATCAAAAGACTTTCGTCCATCACCAATACAGACCCACTCCATTACATGTATGCCAAAACCTCATCTGAATGAACCAATGCATTGCTAGATGGCTCATGCTCTCGCTGACCCTAGACCGGAGTTTGTCCACAGAAATAATCAAAGGACCAAACCATCGACCAGGACCAACTGCGGAAGCTCCGTACCTAGGGAACAATTTACCAATTTCCACATTTCCCGGCGAACGCATAGCTACTCTTTCCCTCACGGAGGAGGGTCTACCCAATGACCCTCTTCTTCGATGGATCTAAGGCCAGCGCGGAGGAAGGAGCTGGCGTGTTCTCATTACTCTCAATGCTGAACCTATGCCTTTTCATTCTGACTTGATTTCCCTTGCACTAATAATTACAGCAGAAACGAGGCCATTGTTCTGGTCTCCAAGTTACGTTACACTAGCGTATAAAATCTATCAACATTTTTTGCGACTCTCAATTGGTAGTCAATAAGTTATGGGCGTCTACCAATGAAAAAATGAGGAACTTCAAAAATACAAAACACCTACGTGGATTCACTTTAGCCTTATTTACCCACTATTCTATACAAACCATTCCCCACTCCATTAACAAATTTGGGATTACTATGGCTTGCTTAGCCCGCAAATTCCCGCACGCTAACAACTTGAATTATTCGTCGTGGTCCAACAACTTTTTACCCAATCCTTTCAACCCCGGAGTTTGTATGGATAAATACGTGTCTACTTAATTCACAAGATACCTGGTACCACAATTTCACGACTACCTTACAATCTCTGTCCTCCACATGGACCTTACTAGTAACGGAAAATGTGCTTTTCCTCAAAGTGTTTCAAGTTATGTTGTCATGGGGGGACTACCTATAAACGTGGCTTGATGGCATCCTCCTTCGCTGTCTAACTGGCGTGGGGAGGGAGGCCACTCATTTTACCTCCAACAGGTCCATGACGGTATTGTGGTGGACATTTAGCGCCTTGCCGTGGCCCAGAATCCTTCGCCTTGGTTATTTTGGCCTAATCTCAATAAAGAACTGCTACGAATATGTTAAGCGTGTGTATGTGTCAGCAAATGCCAACCTTAACACTCCTAGCCACCCGCTCCAGATCGCTCGAGATCTTTGGCCCTTCTCACAATGGGTTAGAACGTATTGGGGTGAAGATTCCACCCAACTCTTCACCAACTTCAAGTTGATTAATCACAGCGACAGAATATTACACAAATGGGTTGGAGGCTATTCCACTCATTCAACCCAAAAAAGAAAAATTGTCGAGTTCATTAACCACCACATTATCTGTCATTTCATGTGGTCGTTCCTCTCACCTGATAACAGATAATGAAAAACTTGCAAAAACAAGTTGTTGCAAGACCTTTGGGACAACTGTGGTACAAACTTAGTTTCTCATTCACCTTACTATCCACAAAGCCATGGGCAAGCCGAGTCATCTAATAAAAAAAAAAAACACTAACCAAACTCCTCATGAAAGTTGTCAATGAATCCGAAAATCGGCACGATCCAAATGTCCCCCTTTGCCCTTTGGGTTATACGTTACAGGCATTCATACCTTACTAACGCCACACCTTGTTCTTGGTATACGGTACGAGGTTGTTTTGCCTCTCGAAATACAAATACTCCCTTAGAAAGATATCGTCAGGATATTTCTCACCAACGAGGATTTCCGCCAAGAGCGGTTAGCCCAATTGAGCTTCTTGACGAACACCATTTACAGCGCTGATACCTTCAAAATTATCAAAAAACGCAGTAAACTGTTATGATAAGCGACTTCATATGAGCGTACCTTTACGGGTGGTGATCTGTTATCAAAGAGAATAACATGTAACCAAACTAGAGAAGAGCAAACATGGAAATTGCTCCCAATTGGATTGGGCCTTATATAATCACTCATACCTATGGATCTGCGTATTATCGTTTAGCTTCGTATGGTAAACCTGAGCCTGAACCCCTTTAATGTCTTGCATCTTCGACCATTCTACTATTGAAATACGTGTTATATCACGTCTTATCTACCTGCCACTCATCCCTTGAGCCATTACCATACATACACTTGTTTCCTTACACATCATAATAACAATCAAGCTCACCATAGTTTGATCTCACTCCCCGTGATGGTGCCTTCCCCTTTTTTTAGTCTAGTCCATACTTCAAAATATTAAAATAAGCGTATCTTATGGGATTTACTTGAGTCAAACTTCTACTAAACTAGAGCTCATGCAACGCAATCTAGTCATCTAAATTAAATATAGACTGCTCCCTCGAAGGAAGCTAGATGCGAACTATTGCTGATAATAATATAGAATGCTCCCCCGAAGGACAAACTATGCATTACATCATATCTACTACTATTAAATAGACTGCTCCCTCGAAGACAGCTATACACAGTCATCCTTATTCAGAGCTTCTCGCAGTGATCAGCCGTGAAGACCTCAAGAATAATACACTCAATATCCCTAGTAGACTTCCCGCAGCGTCAGTCTTACATTAATAAAAGTGAAAACCTCATTCAAAGATGAGTCATGGACTGTCTATTTTAGGGTAGTAGGTATCTTTAGTCGAACATCACTTTGTAATAAGTTCTCCGTACCTCACGCATATCATCAACCTTCATCCCCCTACATTTGTTTCAACTCAGGGACGTAATGTACGCTCGATATATTGTGATCACACAACTCTCTTTAACCTATTGACTTTCGCTCTATGGCACGGTAACTAGGGCTCCAGCTCGTTCTACGTGGTGTGGTGTGTTTAGCTCTCTTCATTCCGAGCACTCTTTTACTTTGCCTCGCATCTAGATTGTGTGTTGACCTTAATCAGGACCCGAGTCCCTACTACTTGGGTAGGCTAACTTTCGCTTCCCTATACCTTTTACATCATCACCAATCATTACCAACACATCCACCTTACCTTTACTACTCTGATATTTTTACCAACCAACCAATTACCTAAACCGTACCCAATTGCATGAATTCGCTCTCCATGGTCTAAGGGAGAAACTACAGCGGTCAGGAGGCCACCTCCTTGCTTTGTGCAAGGGGACTATGGAGGTAGCCTTCGGAGACATGGAGTCTCCAAGGTTAGCTTGACCATCCCTACAATAACCTATCCTGTGTGGTGAATATAAATATTTTTGTGTATTCCTATTTAATCACCGTCCTCTTTATCCTTTTCAAAACACCGAAATCAAAAAACACAAACAATATATTATTATCGTAACTCAAATCAACATAATATTCGTTTATTTTTAGATGTTAAACAAATACATCTTCTCTATCAGCGACACACAGTGTCGGCTCCTATTATCTTATACCTGCTAAACATTTACTCCAACCCTCACGCGCCTCATCCCGAACTAGGTGATGATCGTGATCGTCGACCTCTCGCTGGGCATCTCGTCCTCAAAGGCACCACGGCTATTGGTACCGCCCACTGATCTGCCAATCGCTTCGGTAACATATGAATAGCCCTCTAGCATGGAGGACTCCAGCCTCTAGTCTCCTGCATGTTGAGGTAACTCGCACCACTAACAAGCCTCTTGTCCATTCACCTGCGTTCATGGAGCTGATGAACCAAACGCTGGCAGACGATCCCTCTCTGCTGTAATTGTAATCACCGCTATTGTAAGGGTGCTCACATAACCTCGCAGTTTTGTACCCACCATAATCTTAGGCCTTTTTTGTTCCGGCATCCCATTCCCTGCGATCGGATGCTGACCTCTTCAGGGCCCTTCTAGAGGGTGGCCGTGGGAGGAGGTGAGAATGCTTTTGCCTCGGGGCGATCCGCATAATGGTCTATAAGCCAGGGGTTGATAACATGCACAAATCCAAATTGTCGCCGGACGCACTAGTAGCACGTGTGATCTATAGGAATCCTCTAATACTCACCCCGCCTGTGCCTGTGTGATCCACCCAATCGCTATACACCCCTTAAAATCCTCAGCTATGTTCTCTGTTACCATATAGGTTTAAGTATGGCATCCAACGATATATCTGTAACGTCATCTCTCCCATTACCTGACCTGTAATGACTCAATATCACACGTCACGGGCTGGGATCTGGCCTCTTGTTCTGTCTGGACCATCGCTGAATCCCAACCTTTGCACCCGGTTTCTCCCAATGGTGATGGGTCGGCCTATTGGCGCACACAAACAATGTGACTCATAAGCCCAAAACAATGAATAAGTATGAACTATCAGTGTAGTCTGTGATTCGACTACAAGACCAATAAACCCTGTATAGCTCCGACAAATATGCAGGTGCCATGCAAAAGTCACGTTCCCTTTCGAAGCAGCTCCCAAATAACACAATCAATGCCTTTGGAAATCTTCCCCCTTCTTGCCATCGGTAACGCTAATACCCTAAGGTATCATTAATCTCACTGCTAACCTTGTCTCCTCAGGGTGTACTGCATACATTACCCCATAGGTAAAAGATAATAAACCGCGCTGTGTCAAAACTCGTGGTATGGACCGAATAATGTGTTTCCTCCCATCCGGGCTAGGTAGTGCCTGATATACTGGTTCTCTGTAATAAGGAGTCTCAAGATCCGAAACAATCTTCCAATGTTATGTCATCTCCCCTGTTGGCAGATTAAAAGGTATTGTCTCGGGATTCCAATTTCTCAATCAATGCCTGCAACATAGCAATGATTACGGGTGATTCGTTGACTAATAGCGGATTCCACTGAACACAAAACGATTTATCAATTGTCCATTCAGCTGGTTGTTTACATCCGCTACGGATTCGTGGACAACAGCGCGCTGGCACACTATCATTCATCCTCAATCCTGCCTCTGCCTGCATACACCAAAACAACAAACAACCATTCAATCGTCAGGCGTTTCAAAAGATTTCTAGAAATTTCTCAGTAAACGGTATCGGTATACATAACCGATATCGTTGAGTAACCGATACGCGTTCTCCTACAACAGCTAACGGTCAATGTTCAATACATTAAATCTGCCTAAAAACAACACTACGACAATAAATTGCTCGTTTATTCCTCTCTGTATACACAGACATAACTGAAACCGGATTCCTACCTACCACGTAAACACTGACCTCAACTTATACCCCTTGCTATCATGTTTTCCTTCTATATCTACCCACTTAATCCTTATTCTAACACATTCTAAAAATCACTCACTAACCAAACCATTTACCTCTTGGTTGCAGTAGCTTGAGTGGCCCTTGTCTTCCTCTTGTCCCTGCCTGCTGGAGTTTCCCCTCTTCCTGCCATTATCACCACTCTTTTCAATTCGCCTTTCTTTCGACTTTCTGAATCTCCGATGCATTCACCTTCCCAGTCTCTTTTGTTATCACTCAACTCTCATACAAATTCCTGTCTCTCTTCTCCTTATGACTCAAATCCTCATGCAAATACCCTGTCTCAGTCGTAAAAAGCATCGCGTTTCCGTTCGCGTATTTAAAACCTCTTGCATGGCTCTAAAATTAAAACTTAAGCTGTCCCACCCTAGCTTCTCTATTTTTCGAAAAGCTCATACCTAATAACCGGTATCTGTTACTTAACCGATATCGTCTAATCAGCTACCGATATCGGTTCCTTACCATATGTGTACACCCTATCTTTTCTCAACACGTTTTCTTTTCTTCATTTCCCCCCTAATTTTTATAGCGCCCCCCATAGCGCCCGCCTCTTTTCCTTGCATAACAACACAATTACCACTTTCTCATCCACACACACATCGCATTACAATTCATTAACAAAATCATTTTTTTATACAAATACACAAACAGCAACTTACGATATCAATACCTATCAATCTATACATCATTTGGATCCAACTCATCAGTTTACATATTCACAAGTCACAAAACAACCAATTCATCACTAACCTGCTCATATATACGTGCAAAAACAAAACCCAAAAACATCACAATCATCCTCTATCAACTGTCAACTAAACTTATCATACATTACATATTACCAACCATTAACAAAATATTTCAACACAGTTTGAACACGCACGAGGATCAAACATCGTCTCTATATATATACCAATTTTCAAAAATACAAGTCCCCTACATCGGGGCCTCTGTGACCTCATAATCCACCAAAGCCGGCAACGCAGGCCTCAATAACTGCAAAAATCTCGACTCCAACTACTCGCGTCGCTCTCGGCCTCAGGCCGGGTCCCTCGTATCAAATAGATATTACTCAAGTCGCAAGCGGTATCACTATACAACAACCCCTTAATCGGCTCGCAGGCCATTATACATAAATGAATACATGACTCATGAATAATACATAGCTGCAGGCCTCTATCAAGACCACCCGGTTCGCAGACCGGGGGCCCATATCTAAATACAAAAAGTCATGTCGGGTCCCTCAGCTCTCCCCACCGCCCTCGGCACCTCTCCGCCCGTGTCCTGTGGTTCCTCTCGCCTCCTGCCTTATGACTGACCCACCAGCTGTACTACACTCCCTGAGACCTCTGGGTCTAAGATGTCTCTGCTCTCTGTGCCACATATGGCTGATAATCAGCCCCGGTACCATCAAGAATATCCTGATGTAATCGGCCTCCGCTCTATCCTCCATGTAACGCTCCGAGCCACCATAGGTACTGTGGGCTGGTCCCCTGACAACCTCTACCTGTCCCCCCTATGCCTGTGCTGGTGCCCGCTTGTGGTGCCTGTGGCTTGTGGGTAACCCTACACCTGTACCTGTGCCTGGGGCTTGTGGCTGTAACCGCTCTGTGTGGTGTTGGTACCACCCTGTGCTGCGCCTTACTTGTACCGTACACCTGTGGTTGTGGTTGCTGGTGGTGGTGCTGCCTGTGCCTTAGCCTGAGCCGGGCTAGCTGCCCCTGTAAGACCACCTATCTGTACGCCTGTGCTGCCAGCTAGCTGCCCCTGTAAGAGCTGCACCTGGACTCCCTGAGCTGATCTCTCTCTCCTATCACTGCAGCTAAGGTCTGGCTTGTGCAGGCGGTACTATCCTGGATGCCTCTTCTGCCCAGCCCACCACACACCCGTATGCCCCGTGCACCCAACATCAATCTACCCCTCTACCTGCTGGCCTCTCTGGCTACCCATCTGGATCTCAAAGCCTTGTGCAGGCAGTGGGGGCCTCTACACAGCTCTACTGTACTGAGGATGGGAGGTGGGATCGTCCTGTTGCAGGCCCCATCTGCCTGCGTAACCCTCCTTGTCCAGGGGTATCCGCTTCGTACTCCTCCCCTGGCCTCCGTCTGCTATCCAGAATGTTACTGGATTAGGTGGCAACTATAAGCGGGCTCCTTTACCAGATGTGACCTCTGTAGGGTCTCCATACAATTCTCGCTGTAAGGCCCGCTAGCAGATTCTATAGTATGCCACATCCCGACCTGCATAACTGCTCGTGTCTAGCCCACGACCCCCAACCACTCTAAAAGCCATAATCGTATATGACCTGTTGCCCCCCTGCTGCTGGGGTCCCCTAAACCCTACTGGCCTGATGCAGACATGTTTGCTCGTATGCCCAACATGCAACAAAAAGTAGAACAAATCCAAATCGCCTCCCTCCGCGATAGCCCCATACTCCCTGTATAATTGCAAACCACATCTACTTGGTGCCAGCGTAACAGGTTTGCTCCTCCACCTCTCCAGCAGTACCCCCATCAATGCTCGTAGGAAGCGGCCCCCTCTGATCCGGTTGGCGAACAGCTATCCCAACCATCATCCACACAGCCATTCATGTCTCTTGACCTATTGTGCACGGTACATGTCACCGTACCCAATACTCTCGCTAATGGTACGTTATAGCGTGGATGCATCCCCAAAAACCTGCAGTATGCTATCCTCGCAGTCTCTAAATCTACCTGGAAGACTGCCTCTCCTCGATAGGTACCAAAGGATGCCGATCACATCCTCCATGGTGACCGTCAATCTCCCGCAGTCGGGAGATGGAACCCTGGTCGCCCGATCCCTCTCTCGATGAGGGCGACATCATGCGTGGTCTCTCCGCTATCGCTCTGTACGCTCTGGACGCCGCGCGTCCCACCTCACGCATGATTGCCAATGAGCCGCAGATAATAAAAGGAACCAGAGAAAAAACCGTGTGGTTGTTGGGGGGGTTTTGTGTTGGCCTCATTCCGCACCAACAGCGGGTCACATCCATCTCCCCTCGTCAACTTCTGACTTGCCTCTGCAAAACCAACCCACATCCTTAGACCTACTCTTTATTACAACCTCTACTTGTCATCGAGGCCCCCTTTTTATCCCCCCTACCATACCTGACTCTCTAAAACCTACCGCCCCCCTCTAAACCTACGCACCCCACACACCCACACCAAACTAACCCCACCCAAAAAACCTAAAACCCAACACTCAAACCCACCCAACCCAAAACAACCAACCCAACCCCACACCGACCCCGCACCCCAACCCAAAACCACCAACCCAACCCCACTCCCACTCCCCCCAAAACCCAAACAAACCACCCAAACCCCTACACCCACCCCAACCCAACCCAACCCCTACATAACCCACAACCGACGCCGTGCCGATACATACCTACGCCGGTCCCACGCCACAACCCTCCCCTTTCCCAAAATTGTGCGACCGATGCCGGTCGCTTAGTGACTACATCGGTCCCTGTCCTCACATCCCGAGCCCGACCCGACCGCGCGTCCCCCAACCCATTTTTTTTAAGCCTATTTCTACCCATCTAGTCTACCCACCCAAAAACCCTAAAAACTTACCCACCCTACCCCCTTAGCCTATCTAACCTATCTAACTAAAATAAATCTAACTACTAAACCCTCTCCCTTTTCAAATCATTTCCATTTTCATCATGATTTCCTAAAAAAGGTTATATTCCTACCAAAACCCCAATTTAGAATAATACAACCAAAGCACCATTAAAGAGGTTTCGAATTCTACCGAACGACGACACGTCGTCGGGGTGGGATGGGTGGTTGCGGATCCAGCTGGTCCAGCCCCTCCAGCCTCCTCCTGCCTGTGCCATGGCTCCAATCCTGATCTGCGGGGTCCCGGCCAATCAATGTTGCCTCCTCCTTAATCGGCCCCATCAACTTCTCTCCGCCAATACCATAGCTCCACTCACTCAATCCGCCTCTAATCTCCAAGTCTCCACGTCAGACAAGTCGATTGGGGATTGCAAATAACAAAAAGTGCCATGACAAGCCGTATTTTTCTTTTTATGGTTTTCGGCTTTCACCGATATCGGTTTTATTTTCCCTAAGGAACTGGTATCGGTCCCTTAACTGATATCCGTCTGAGAATCGACATGGTTCGCCTAACCCAACTTCACCCCCTTCTTTGACCGATTACTCCTTGCATCTTTTTCAACATATGCCTCTATCCACCTTTGCCTGCACAACATTTGTTCACTGTCCAGCCTGACTACGGCTGCCTACCTATCGGCCGACCCAAGGCACTCAACCTACCAATTGGCCCGACCCAAGGCCTCAACCTACCATTCGCCCTACCTAAGGCCTCAACCTACCAATTGACCCGACCCAGCCTCAACCTACCATTCGGCCCGACAAAGGCTAACCTCCCCCCCCCTCCCCAAACCCCCCCCATACCAATTGGCCCGACCCAAGGCCTCGCCCACCTATTTGGCCGACCAAAGGCCTCACCCTACCATTCGAGCCCGACCTAAGGCCTCAACCTACCAATTGGCCTGACCAAGGCTCCCCTAACTATTTGCCCAGACTAAGGCCTCGCATACATATTTTGGCCCAACCCAAGCCTGCCCTAACCATAGGCCCGACCCAAGGGCCTCAACTACTATCCGGCCTGACCCAAGGCCTCACACCTACCCATCTAACCTGACCCAGGGCCATGCCCAACCACTTGGCCTGACCCAAGGCCGTTACTTAAAGACCATACCCAAATCAACGTTTAATTTTACCATCCACATGTACCTTATGTTCATAGAGCTCACCTGTTCTGTTTTAGCATGATTAGGGTCCTTCGACTTGATCTGTCGACCCAATTTTCTAGACCTAGACCGTGACGTTTATCTCAACCAACCAAACCATGTGGTTAATGCCGAACAGCCTAAACGTTCCTGTACTCACGTATATACCCTGAGCACTTCCTATGCCTTAGATAAAGGATTATATCACCTGTTGGATAAATATGACCTTTGCCTACACATTGTGGTTGCTGTCAAATCATGTACCATCGTCGTTACTATTGCATTTAACATGCGTCTACTTCCTTGAACCTACCCACCACCTACCATCCTCTTTTAAAATATAACCTTTACAACCCTATCCCTTAATTTCCGTCACTCAATCTGTGATAGATTTGAGGGATTACCTACATCCTGAACATGAGAAACCAATTTCATAGTATGTCCGTTGCAGCTTTACAGAAAAGCACGCGACAATAAGGGGCTAATGTAGGACACCAAATTCGGTCTTCGACCCCTTGTGACCCGCATCCCATTTCGCAACCAAATCAGTACCTAAACTTTACAAATTATTTATTAATTACCTTGTAATTGATAAATCCACATCACACTTACCGCCACCTCACTCTGCCACATCATCATGACATAGCCCTAACCATAAACTAACCTAATAAGACCCATGACTGGTCAGACTTCAAATCATAACTAATGCCTCCTTACTCACACCAAAGCGATCTTCTAGCCACTGACCAAGCCCGCAATGGTCTCTTGGGAGAAAAGCAGGGAAGGTGGGCTTCTTTTACGAAAAATAGCCTCTTTTTCCTTACCGCTGACGTTCCTTACTCGACGCCATCCAGGTACGCAACTGCCATCGCAGTTCTCTGAAAAGGGATCCCCAACAAAAACAACGGATCAGCATTCATTTTGGAGATCAGTCAAAGGATTTCTAGATCAACAGAGAGGCATGCGAGCGAGTTTGGACCCAGACTTCTTTGAATATCTACTCAAACTTCCAGATGTCGAAGATTATGCCACAATTTCACTAGAGTCAGTAGTAGAACATTGGGGGAAGTATGCAGCAAAAAAGTCATGATGAAAAGCTATTTGGATAAGAATGTCACTAAATTACCAAAGACCGTGTATAGGTCAGACTTCATTCAGGAGGTCAATGAAATAATTGAGCTATTAAGAAAAATTTTAGGTCTTCCCTCTACAAAGGAATTCTAGGAATGGATGTTCTTGTACATCGCTACCATCAACAAAAATAAGGAATTTATCTAATGGGGTGAGCATATCAGTATCTCCATTTTATATTAGTTGAGCATGGTGCTCTCTACAAATAATTTCTCTATTACAACCTTTTTGGTTTATGCGGCCACTGCTATGGGAGATCTCACTAGGTTGAATACTAAGGATATTCACAACACCTCCCAAATCTATGATTTCTATCCTCATCTCACACTGAATGAGGGGATCAAGCATTTTCGTAGGGTCAACAATGCCTTCTTTATGGTTATCCTCTACCATTTAGACAAGGAGTTATACAATTGTTGGTGTCCATTTTGATCCTCTATGCTTTTGCCCTAATTTTCCTTTCACTCTGCATTTCCTGAAAAATTTTCTACAGTTTGAATGGGTGAAATGAAGTTGTTGCCTCTGTTCCCATGCCTTAGTCCATTTGAAAATCATTTAACATGCCTCATTTGTGCAAGAATACTCAAAGTTTGCCCTAATTTTATTCCCTAAATTTTCCAAATCTGCGGGCTATGTCATTTGTTCTTTTTCAAAATCTGCCCTTTTTTCCCGATTGTGAAAAATCAAAATTGATCATTTTATACATATATGCCTTCAAAAAATTCAATCCCAAGGTCGAGAAATGCTCATAAAATCATGTTTTGTCTGGTTCCAATTTGAGCAAAAAAATTCCATCCTTGGTGAAAAAAAATCAATTTCTAGGGCATCCCTGGAATTTTGTGTATTTTGACGGTCAGACAGGCGTCATTTGCCCGTGAAATTCTTCCTCAGCATGCATTGGCAATGTGGTGGGTTCTAATTGGAGGGATGGTGGGTGGTCAGATTTCCTTAGAAAGAACTTTATTTTGTTTTTTAGCCTTTGGAAAAAAAGTCACAAAATGGCCCTGAACCCCGCAGGTCCAATCGGGAGTGGACACGTGTCCTAAAGATCAAAAAGGGAGGAGTGGGCCGATGGGGGACTTAGAGTTTTTTAGCTCTATTTTTCTAAAGTTTCAAAATGGTTTCAGCCCCACTCCAATCAGAGGAGGACACGTGGCATCAATTTTGGGCAGAGGGGATGCGATGGGAGGTTTTGAATTTTTTTTCCTTTGGAGGCAGAAGATGGTAAGGTAAAATTTTGGAGCGCGGCCCCGTGGCCAATCACAGGTGGACACGTGTCCATGAAAATTTAGAGGGAAGTGTGGGCCATGGAAGGAAATGGGGAATTTTTCCCTTTTTGGAAAAAGGAGTTAAGGCAAAAAATTAAGCCGTGGGCCCACGAATGAGCCATAGGGAGACACGTGGCGAAGGCAGAGCGGTCGGCGGGCGGTGGAGGCAAAAGGGAAATTTTTCCCTTTTGCAAAAAAGACTTGAAAAATTTGAGGCGTGGCCCCAAAATTCATCGAGAGCACTGGCCCCACGAGAAGAAAAATCAAAATTTTCCCTTGGCAAAAAAAGGGACATGAAATAAGCCCATGGAATTTCAAGGGAGAGCATGAATTGGACAAAGGTGGAGATGCAGGCCCGCGGGGGTAAAAAGGTGAAAATTTTCCAATTTTCCAAAAAAGGTCAAAATGCATAGAATTGAAGCGTGATCCCAATGGGACCCACCATGTGCCACGTGTCATCACCAAAATTCAAGGGCGGAGGGGCAGAGAAAAAAGTCAAATTTTTCCATTTTTCCAAAAATGTCAAAAAGTCAAAAGGTGAGCCCGAATTGATTCCCAATCATATTTTGACACGTGGAGGGCACAGATTGAAGGAGAAAGAGAAGATCAAGGGTAACTATACATCTTCATTTTTGGCCACCATTTTTACTCCAGGAAACTTGGAATTCTAAATTTTGCATCAAATTTCATCAAATTTTTGGCAATTCCATGTCATTTTGGCCTTCTAGGATCATTGGAATCGGTTTCATAACTCAATTTGTAGATTTGAGGTGTTTTTGAAACAAAGTTTTTTCCTAATCCGTCCAAACACGTGAAATGTCAAATTTGAAAGTTGCAGAGGTAGTTTTAAAAGGTGAAAAGGTGAAATGATGAGAGGAAAGGCATCTGCATGCCTTGATGATGAAAAACGTGCCTCTAGGAAGGATAATGATCCAAATATTTGTAATGATTCAGTCTTTTTAAAACACCTGCAACTCTCATTACAAATTTGTTAAATGTCATTTTCAGTGAATCATGAGAAATTGTTGTAACAAACTTGATCCCTTGGCATATGCTTTTCTTGGAAAAGAAGGCTCCAATGTGGCAAGAGATATATAATGCATTTTTGAGAAATGCAAATGGTCGGGAAGTTGAAAATCATGAGAAAATTCTGAGAGAAAGCTCATTTTTCTGAGAAACCCACCAAAGAACCAGGTTAATTTCTTCTGTGTTGGATCTTCATGTATGTGAGTTGGTTACAAGTGTATAACCATCACACAGCTCTGAGATTGTTCATGAAACTCTCCCCTGCTGATGAATCTAACAAGCTTTTGAGTTAATCTGTGTTTTTCTGGGCAATATGATGTCTGTTATCATTTTAAATACCTACAAATAGTTTTCATTGTTCTTGTTGCAATCTTGCATTGAAAGTCTTTAGAAATCACACAGAATCTCATCCTTATTGATAGTTTAGTGGCACTTGCAGTTTTGTTTGTCAGAAGAGCTTTCATCTGGCATTGAAAATAAGTAGTTTAAAATCACTCCACCTTCATTTGTTGATTGGGATTTCTTGTAAGCCTTTGGGGGTACCTTAGGCATGGTTTGATCAAGGATTTTTGTGTTTAATTGAGTTCTTTACTTCAAGATTTTGTGGTGAGTTCTCAAAGATTGTGTGAAGAGTGCAACCTGGGCTTCCATTTATGCATCTTCTGGTTGAAAGAACATCCTGATTATTTGAAGCATTTTATCTGATAGTTGTTCAAGTATTGTAGAGGTTGTCAAAGATTTGATATATCCAAGTTTGTCTTGTCAATACCCCACCAAAAAATCATCTGAATAACTAATCCTACCCATACTACCCCTGCATTGCATTGTGTGTCAACAAAAGAATCTAACCCATCTACAAAAATGCACAAAGCAAATCAGGATCATACAATGTCTCCAGCAGCCTCAGCCTTGTCTTGAAAGCATTTCCATCATTTAGTAGTGACAACTCTGTTGAGTTTGAATAATGGAAAATTGATCATGTTTTCCCAAGGCCATCTCCATACAATATGCACAGTATAAGGATATCTCCACCTCCTTCACAAAACAGAGGCTGCAATATAGGTTCTCTTACCTTGGTTGAAAGGCACAACCTAAAATAGTGAGGGTTAGATCAAATCCTTTCAAAGTGCTATCCATCTCTCCACAAATCTGAGTGCCAGTTAGATCACATCCCCAGCTACAAAATGACATATATCAAGATCTATCTACCTTCAAGCTTCATGCCATATTTCTGATGCTGCTCAGACTGAAAAGGAGAACAAATTTGGGTACCAACACTTTCTGGCACCGTTGCCAGGGACATTATTCAGTATTTCAGTATTTCAGATCCCTGGTAATACTTCTTGTGTGATTTATGTGCAATTACAAATCTGAGTATCATCTTCTGATCAGATTTATAAGATTGGAATGAAGAGTAGAGTTCTGAGTTTGATATTCTCTTAGTTCAATCTGATCCATGTGCATACATATTTGAGATATTTGAATGCATACCAAACCCTGGTAATGTCCCTTGCAAATTCGGCATGCAAATACATTGTTGAAGCATCATTTTATAATCAGATTTGTAAGGATTGAGTGAAGATATAAGTTCTGCCTGCAAATTTTATCAGTTTCCAGTAGTAGTTGCACTTCATTTGCATTTGTGGTTGATAAATTCAAAGAAAGAAAGGTCTGATCTATAAAGTTTGGCAAGATTTTTAGTGCTGATAGATATTTGACAGAGTATTTTAGTGCATTTGCACAACTAGGGTAAAATTCCTTAGTGGTGACTCCATGTTGTTCTGATCTTGATAAAGTACCAGTGTCTTAACCTTTCTGTCATTTACTTTTGTGTTGCTAATCTCTGCAAAACTGGAAGGAAGAAGATCTCTCTTCCTTAAAGACTCTGCTAAGAAGTTGTTTACAGATTCAAGAAACTCAGAGTTGGAAGGGAGAAGAGTTTGGAAAGTTGTTAAAGGTCAGACATCAGGAAAAGATATATCCATAGGTGAGAGAGATCAGCCTTTGGTAGAGGATTATCACTCTTCTTCAAGTGATTCTGATTCAAGCAATCCTCTCATAAACTTGTTTTCCTCAGCTAGTGAAGGTCCTTCTGCTGTACCTGGTAAGTTCCTTCTTCAATCTGCACCTGTGTGTTTCAATCCTAATAAAACTTTCCAAGAAAATCAGCATTTAGAGAATACCAGTCTTGTGAATCACATTCTTGAGCCCCAAGGATCTTGCACTCCTCATCAGCTTGTTTCACCTCCAAGATCACCTCCACCAAACAATATGGCTCAGCCTAGACCTCCATTTGTTGTTAACACCTTTGGTCCTATAGACTTTAGAGGAATGGATGGTTACCCAAATGTTGTCCCACAAGATGTCAGAAATAGATTGCCAAAATTCCAAGGTAACAATGCAATAACTGGTGATCAACATCTCAAACTTTTTGTTAACATGATGGAAGATTTTGAGATAGAGTTTGAAGATGTGTATATTAAGTTGTTCATTCATACATTAGAAGAGGATGCTAGGGATTGGTACAAGGCTCTGCCTGATAATTCTATTGATTCATGGACTGAAATGAAGAATGCATTTAGATTGCAATATGGTGACAAAACTGATCCTAGATTTCTCTTGTCTGAGTTTGAGAATATCAAGAAGAACCCCAATGAATCAGTCCATGACTTTAACACAAGGTTTAACAAATCTTTGAGAAGTCTTCCTGTTAATCTGAGGCCTTGTGATGAGTCTTGTTTAATCAAATATGCAGATGCATTTGATAAGAAGGCAGCCTATTACTTAAGAGACAAGAACCCTACCAATCTGAGACAAGCTTTCACCATGGCACTTCAAATTGAAAACAATATCAAGGCTGTTGGGAAACCTCTCAAGAGAGATGGTGTAAAATTGATAAACCCTGAAAAACCTCAAGCTAGCAAGGGTGCTGATTTAGAGGAGGTTGTGAAAACTTTGGCAGGGGTTGTCAAAGAAATCTCATATAAGTTGGCAAGAGCTGAGAAGGGAATTGGGAAAACTTCACAAGGTCAGCCAAGAGCACAAAACCATGACAGATTTTCCAATCATCCTAGAGGTGATCAAAGGGTAGATGATAGAGGAAAAGGACCCATGGGGTCTGCAAATAGACATCCTCAAGCATGTGAAGGAAGAGTGTTACCTGATCCCCTAACTGCTAGGGTTGTTGTTGTTGAAGAAGTTGCTGATATTGATTGGTGTGATAGGTGTTTTTTACCCCATCCTCCATGTGAAGTGGACCAGAAAGAAGGTGAAGCTAATAATGATGATGGTACTGATGATGATATTTGCATGGTGGGTTGTTCTTCAAGCTCACAAGGAGGAGCAACATCTACTGAAGTAATAAGTGCTAGGACTGCTGCAACTTTTTGGGATTGCATCAAATGGGTACAAGTATTTCTTCCCCCTCATACTCTTGAAGTTGTTGTAGTGCAAGCTTTTGAAATTCCTAACAATGACTTTGAATACTTAAGAGCTTTGATGATTAAGAAGTATGATGGTGGTATTCCTTCAGAGGAAGATAGACAATTGTTGATGAATGTTGTTGTAGCTCAAGAGAAAGATTATAACACTAGAAGCAAAGTTGTTAAAGGAGTTGGGCCTCAAGCCAAACCTAAAACACCCTTGCTCACAAGCATTCCAAAAGAAGTATCCTAGGAGAGAAACACTTGCTAAAAGTTCTGTTGTCCCAAGAAAAAAATACTGTCCTCCTCATGCCCAAGCTGCCAAGAATCCCTTGCCATCAAATGAATCTTCTTGTCTCCCTTCCAATTTGCTTTGCCAAAGAGTGTTCCCTATGACATAGCCCAAGTATTGAGCCAAATCAAAGTGAGTGTTCCAATCATTGAGTTTCTTAGGATTCCTGAGCATAAGAAGAGAGCATTTGAGTACTTGGGGTTGAAAGAGGAGAAGACTACTCCAAGAAGAAATGTAAATTTGGTTGAGACTCCTCCTCAAATCATTGCTGACCTTGAAACACCACCAGCAGTAGAAGATCTTGGAGAGACACCTGAGGTATATTTGGGGACATCCTTGGTTGATTCCCAATTGAATGTTGATCCATTCTTCACAACTTTGATCATAAAGGATAGGCTACTGCACAATTATATGTTTGATTCATGTGCATCATGTAATGTCATGCCTCTAGAAGTCATGAATGAGTTGGATATCAAAGTGACAACAGCCTATGGAAAATTTACTGCCATGGACTCAAGAGAAGTGCCAGTTGTTGGTTGTGTGAAGGGTTTGGTAGTGCAACTTGCATCTTATCCCGAGAGGAATTTAAAATTGGATGTTGTGATTGTTGATTGCCCTGCCAAATGGGGTATGTTATTGTAAAAAAAGTGGGATGTAAGTGTTAGAGGGAGTGTCCAAATGGATATGTCTTTTTCCACCATTCCCATTGAGGGCAGCCTTGTCAAGCTCTATGGAGAAAAGAAAATGTTGCATCTAATTGAGGACCCAAACAATGCTTCTTATGAAGTATTATTTGCTGATGTTGATGCTGATAATTTTATTGGTTTTGCTGATGGAAAAGAACACAAAATGGATCAGTCAAAGTGCCTTGAGCAGGTATGTTCTCCTTGGACCTTGCTATTTGATGGAGCTTGCTCCAAATTTGGAAATGGTGCTGGTGTAATTCTGATTTCTCCTAGCTTGGAAGAATTTGTTTTTTCCTTCAAGCTTAATTTTGAATGTACTAACAACATTGCTAAGTATGAAGCCTTGTTGTTGGGTCTGAGAATTGCATGGAAGTATGGTGTCAAGGACATCATTGCAAAGGGAGATTCAGAGCTAGTTGTCAAACAAATAAGAAAATTGTATGCTACAAAAAATCAGCGGATGAAGTAGTATAAGCATGCAGTTTGGGATCTAATTGAGATGTTTGATTCCTTCAATATTGTGCACCATGATAGAAGTTTGAATGTTGCTGCTGACAAGTTGGCAGTGATGGGGTCAAGATTTGGATATTGCACCATTTCACCTTATTGTGAGTACAATGTTGAAGTGTTAACTAGGCCAGCTGTCCCTGACAACATCAAACATTGGCAAGTGTTTGATGATGATGCTCAAGTGCAAAGGTTCTTACAAAATCAAGGTGAGTTTGTAGATCAACATATTGATTGGGAACCAATGGTGTGTGTGACTGAAGGAAGAGAGACTTTGTTTGGAAAAGATATTATCCAATTGAAAACTAACACCATTCCTAGAGGCCTTGTTGCTCTTGAGTCTAATTTTAACAATGTTGATTGCATCATCAATAGAAACATGTCTACCTCAAGGGATGTGGAAGAGCATGACTTGGGAACAAAGGAAAAACCAAGAAAATTTTGGTTGGGCAGCAGTTTAAACAAGGAAGAAAAATAGTCCTACCTCCAATTGTTGAAACAATATCAAGACTGCCTTGCCTGGTCATATTCAGAGCTGAAAGCATATAGAGAAGACTTGTTTCAGCATGAGATCCCTCTTGAAACAAAGGCCAAACCATTCAGATAGAAGAAAAGGCCAATTAATCCACTCCTCTCCATGAAGATGCAAGATGAATTGAAGAAACTGAAGGAGGGAGGGATCATTCAGCCCACAAGGTATTCATCTTGGGTTGCAAACCTTGTGCCAGTCAGAAAGAAGAATGGAGATATCAGACTTTGTGTAGACTTCAGAAATTTGAATAGAGCTTCATTGAAAGACAATTATCCTTTACCAAACATGGAGAACATGCTGCAGTTAGTGACTAGATCTGAATTGTTGTCCACCTTGGATGGTTTCTCTGGCTACAATCAGGTTGTTGTCAAGGAGTCAGAAAGATTTAAAACTACCTTTACCACTCCTTGGGGAACATATGTTTATGTGAGAATGCCTTTTGGTCTCATGAATGTTGGAGCTACCTTTCCAAAGAGCAATGGATGTTGCTTTTGCTGGTTATATAAATGACTTCATTGCAGTTTATCAGGATGATGTGACTGTATTTTCAAAGAGCAGAAAAGATCACTTGCAGCATTTGGAAAGAATGTTGATCAGATGTAGAGAATTTGGAATCTCTCTCAATCCAAAGAAGTGTCACTTTGGGGTGCAAAAGGCCAAGCTGCTTGGTCATATTGTTTCAAAGGCTGGTGTCATGATTGATCCTGAGAGAATAGAAGCAATCAGCAGGGTGCCAATTCCAAGAACAAAGAAGGGCATCCAATCTTTCTTTGGGAAAATCAATTTCATTAGAAG
Source organism: Taxus chinensis (assembly GCA_019776745.2). NCBI lineage: Eukaryota > Viridiplantae > Streptophyta > Pinopsida > Cupressales > Taxaceae > Taxus > Taxus chinensis. Next base: position 63,794 of record JAHRHJ020000285.1, on the reverse strand, counting down.
GTTTGTGTCCAATTTTGCTGAGTTGACTCTTCCTATCACATGCATGTTAAAGAAAGATCAAGTTATCAAATGGGAGGAGGCTGTTATTCAGGATTTTGAAGGAATCAAAGAGGCACTTAAACATGCACCTGTCTTGGCAGCTCCGAATTACAAGAAGCCTTTCCAAATCTTCTCCTTTGCCTCTGAAAATACTATTGCATCTGTTTTTCTCCAAAAGGATGAAGATGGGGCTGAGAGGCCTATTTCCTTCTTTAGCAAGGCTTTACAAGCTGCTGAGTTAAAATATACAATCATGGAAAAACAAGCATTTTCCTTGGTGAAAGCAACAAAGGTTTTCAGGCCTTATATTTTAAGTTCAAAAGTTGTTGCTTATGTTCCCCACACCATGGTAAAAGACATCTTATCAGAGATGGAGATCTCAAGTAAAATATGTAGATGGGTGAACAAACTGCAGGAGTATGATATGGACATCCAAACCACAAAGTTGGTAAGAGGTTTGGGTCTTGCTAAGCTCATGGCTGAGAGCAACTTGTAGACTGTGGAAGTGAATGAGGTAGAGGAAGAAAGGGCAGATGTTCTTGGGAAATTGGTAAGTTCTGAGTGGTACAAGGATATAATATTTTACCTCAGACACCTTTGTTGTCCTGATCATTTAAATAAAAATCAGAAAAGAGCCCTTAAGCTACCTTCTCAAAAATACATCATCACTGACTTTGGGCTGGCTTGGAAGAACCCTAAAGGTGTCCTCTTGAAATGTGTTACTGAATATGAAGCTCCAAAAGTAATTGTTAATTTCCATGGGGGAGTTTGTGGAGGACACTTTGCTAGAAGGGTTACAACACACAAAGTTTTGAGAGCTGGTTATTGGTGGCCTACTCTCTTCAAAGATGCAACCATGCTGATTAGAAAATGTGAAAGTTGTCAGCATTTCTCTGGAAGAATGAAAGCTTCAGGCTCCCTTCCTTTGCAGCCTGTATCAATTGAAGCTCCTTTCAAACAGTGGGGAATGGACTTCATTGGTGAGATTTCAGATCCTTCTAGTGCTGGCCATAAGTTGATTCTTGTAGCCACTGATTATTTTACAAAGTGGGTAGAGGCAATCCCCACCAAGAAAGCAACACACCAAGTTGTTATGGACTTCTTGTTGAATAATATCATATGCAGATTTGGTGTGCCAGTCAAGATTGTGGCTGATAATGCCATGTGTTTCAGAGCTAAACCTTTGATGGCAATGTGCAAGGAGTATGGAACCAATCTGACTTATTCTTCAAACTATAATCCCCAAGGAAATGGACAAGCTGAGTCCAGCAATAAGAATTTGTTAAAGATCATTAGAAGGACCTTGGAGTTGAACAAGAGAAAATGGGGTGAACAACTGAAATTTGTAGTTTGGGCTGATAGAATCACTGCCAAGAGAGCTACTGGTAAGAGCCCATTTGAGTTGGTGTATGGAACTCAAGCTCTGTTACCCTTACATCTGCAGTTATCTTCATTTCAGTTTGTTCAACAACTTGAGGATCAAGAGGTCAGTCCATATGAAGCAAGGATCAATCAAATTATGGAGCTAGATGAAGAGAGAAGAGCATCCCACCAGAGGCATATCAGATTTAGAGAGAAGTTGAAAAGATTGTTTGACAAGAAGGTCACTCCTAGGGCCTTCAATATTGGAGATCTGGTTTTGTTGTGGGATAGCAGAAATGAGGATAAGGGCAAACATGGAAAATTTGATGCATTATGGATGGGCCCTTACTCCATTGATATCAGAATTGGTGAGAATACCTTTTTTCTCAAAGATTTAGATGGGGAATTGCTTGAACTACCTATTAATGGCAGGCATCTGAAGCATTTCTTGGATTAATCCCCAAATTTGAGGTATGCACCACTTGTACAGTGTATAGTGTTTGGTTTTTCACTCTGTTTTTGGTGTTTTGTCGGTTTGTGGTTTGCCTTGCTGTGTGGCAGCCATTTTTTGTCAGGTTCTCAGACTGGTTTTTTTGGTGATTTTGGCTCATGACTCCTTTTCCCAATGGATTATTTTGGCACTTGGTCTACTTATTGTTCTTGTGGCACTCACTGGGAGTGCCCATCCCCAAGCAGGAGCTGATGTTGGTGTCCATTTTGATCCTCTATTATTTTTACCCTAATTTTCCTTTCGCTCTGCATTTCCTGAAATGTTTTCTATAGTTTTAATGGGTGAACTGAAGTTACTGCCTCTGTTCCCATGCCTTAGTCCATTTTATAATCATTTTTCATGCCTCATTTGTGAAGAAACACGCATGCATGCCTTGTTTGTGCCCTAATTTTTCCAAATCTGTGGGCTATGTCCGTTTTTCCCTTTTTCCTGATCGTGAAAAATTAAAATTGATTGATTTATACCTATACGCCTTCGAAAATCCAATCCCAAGGTCGAAAATTGCATAGAAATCATGTTTCATTTGTTTTTTTAGCAAAAAATTCCATCCTTGGTGAAAAAATCAAATTCTAGGGCATCTCTGGTAAATTTTCTATGTTTTTACGGTCGTACGGGCATCATTTGCCCATCAAATTATTCCTCAGCAATGCATTGGCAATGTGGCCTAATTGCTTCTGGATGGACAAGGATCAGATTTCCTTAAAAACTTAGAATTTTTTGGCTTTGTGGAAAATTTCAAAAATTGGCCCCCGAAACCCCGCAGGTCCAATCGAGGAGTGGACACGTGTCCTAAAGATCAAAAAGGGAGGAGAATGGGCCGATGGGGGACTTAGAGTTTTTTTAGCTCTATTTTTCTAAAGTTTCAAAAATGGAAGTGCAGCCCCGCTCCAATCAGAGGAGGACACGTGGCATCAATTTTGGGGAGAGGGGGATGTGATGGCAAAGGTTTTTGAAGTTTTTTTGGCCTTTGGAGGTAGAAAATATTAAGGTAAAATTTTGGAGCGGCCCCATGGCCAATCACAGGTGGACACATGTCCATTAAAAGTCAGAGGGAAGTGCGGGCCATGGAAGGAAATGGGGAATTTTTCCCTTTTTGGCAAAAGGAGTTAAGGCAAAAAATTGAGCCGTGGGCCCGTGAATGAGCCACAGGGAGACACGTGGCGAAGGTAGAGCGGGGCGGCGGAGGCAAAAGGGAAATTTTTCCCTTTTGCAAAAAAGACTTAGTGTGGAAATTTGAAATGCTGGCCCATGAGAAAAACATCAAATAAGCCCATGACACGTGGCATGACAGGGAGAAATCGGAGGTGCGGGCCCATGGGGAAAAAAATTGAAAATTTTCCAAATTTCTAAAAAGGGTCAAAATGCGTAGAATTGAAGCACAATCCTGATGAGACCCACCATGTGCCACCTGTCATCACCAAAATTAAAGGGTGGAGGGGCAGAGAAAAAAGTCAATTTTTCCATTTTCCAAAAATGTCAAAAAGTCAAAAGGTGAGCCTGAATTGATTCCCAATCATATTTTGACACGTGGAGGGCCCAGATTGAAGGAGAAGGAGCAGATCAAGGGTAACTGTACATCTTCATTTTTGGCACCATTTTTGCTCCAGGAGAACTTGGAATTGTAAATTTTGCATCAAATTTCATCAAATTTTTGGCGATTCCATGTCGTTTTGGCCTTCTAGGATCATTGGAATCGGTTTCATAACTCAATTTGTAGATTTGAGGTGTTTTTGAAACAAAGTTTTTTCCTAATCCATCCAGACATGTGAAATGTCAAATTTGAAAGTTGCAGAGGTAGTTTTAAAAGGTGAAAAGGTGAAATGATGAGAGGAAAGGCATCTGCATGCCTTGATGATGAAAAATGTGCCTCCAGGAAGGATAATGATCTGAATATTTGTAATGATTCAGTCTTTTAAAACACCTGGCAACTCTCATTGCAAATTTGTTAAATGTCATTTTCAGTGAATCATGAGAAATTGTTGTAACAAACTTGATCCCTTGGCATATGCTTTTCTTGGGAAAGAAGGCTCCAATGTGGCAAGAGGTATATAATGCATTTTGGAAAAATGCAAATGGTCGGGAAGTTGAAAATCATGAGCAAATTCTGAGAGAAAGCTCATTTTTCTGAGAAACCCACCAAAGAACCAGGTTAATTTCTTCTATGTTGGATCTTCATGTATGTGAGTTGGTTACAAGTGTATAGCCATCACACAGCTCTGAGATTGTTCATGAAACTCTCCCCTGCTGATGAATCTAACAAGCTTTTGAGTTAATCTATGTTTTTCTGGGCAATATGATGTTTGTTATCATTTTAAATACCTGTAAATAGTTTTCATTGTTCTTGTTGCAATCTTGCATTGAAAGTCTTTAGAAATCACACAGAATCTCATCCTTATTGATAGTTTAGTGGCACTTGCAGTTTTGTTTGTCAGAAGAGCTTTCATCTGGCATTGAAAATAAGTAGTTTAAAATCACTTCACCTTAATTTATTGATTGGGATTGCTTGTAAGCCTTTGGGGGTACCTTAGGCATGGTTTGATCAAGGAGTTTTATGTGTAATTGAGTTCTTTACTTCAAGATTTTGTGGTGAGTTCTCAAAGATTGTGTGAAGAGTGCAACCTGGGCTTCCATTTATGCATCTTCTGGTTGAAAGAACATCCTGATTATTTGAAGCATTTTATCTGATAGTTGTTCAAGTATTGTAGAGGTTGTCAAAGATTTGATATATCCAAGTTTGTCTTGTCAATACCCCACCAAAAAATCATCTGAATAACTAATCCTACCCATACTACCCCTGCATTGCATTGTGTGTCAACAAAATAATCTAACCCATCTACAAAAATGCACAAAGCAAATCAGGATCATACAATGTCTTCAACAGCCTCAGCCTTGTCTTGAAAGCATTTCCATCATTTAGTAGTGATAGCTCTGTTGAGTTTGAATAATGGAAAATTGATCATGTTTTCCCAAGGCCATCTCCATATAATATGCACAGTATAAGGATATCTCCACCTCCTTCACAAAATAGAGGCTGCAATATAGGTTCTCTTACCTTGGTTGAAAGGCACAACCTAAAATAGTGAGGGTTAGATCAAATCCTTTCAAAGTGCTATCCATCTCTCCACAAATCTGAGTGCCAATTAGATCACATCCCTAGCTACAAAATGACATATATCAAGATCTATCTACCTTCAAGCTTCATGCCATATTTCTGATGCTACTCAAACTGAAAAGGAGAAAAAAAATTGGTACCAATATCCTAAACCCAATTGGAACGGTGAGCCTAGGTCCCTCCATCTCTTTTATCGGCCTTTCACCTTCTCCTTGGCCCTCTCCTCGATTATGGCTTGTCATCACAATCATTTTCTTTCCAAATTGCAAATTTTTGTCCCTAGTGTGTCAATCGCTTAAAATATCTAAATGCCTCACTATGCAGATGCCAATAATCGTAGTATCTAGATAGCTGGTTGATCATGGGGTAGTACCTTATAATACTTTCAGCCACCAACTAACTTCGATTATTATCAATAAAATCATGAAAAGAGGTGTCTCATTCCCATGTGTACCCCTTTGAGGATATCTGGATTCATTTTCAGGATCGATACATCATCTGATAAAGGGATTATCCCATAAAAGACCTTATAAGTTCTACAGTTTGGTATAGCCGATGTCCCAAAGGAGGCACAAGATAATGATGATCTTTTAGATGTAGCATATAAAAATGAAAATATTTCTAATCAAACATTTCCATGGATTGATTGGTATGTAGAGGAATGCTGCAATACAAAGGAGAGGGCAGGGCCCATTCTACAGAGAATTTATAGTTGGTTGGTTACCTTGGGAATCTCACCCAAGGGGGTAGAGCAACCTACAAATACAGAGGTGCCACCAACCATAATCCAATCAGCACCCACAAAGGGGAAAAGGTCGACCCAAAAAACCCATACAGTTCCAAAAAAGATTTCATTTGTTGTTGGTGGCTCATCTCTCTCCAAGGCTTCTATTTCCAAGGCCATGTTTCTTACAACACCTGTGACAGAAGTGGTTGAAGTCAGTGACTCTCCTAGTATCTCACAAGATCCATCATCTCTTCCTCCTCTTCCATTGTCACTTCCAATATCAGTTCCTTCCACCTCCACAATCATTTCTTCCTTCCCATCTCCTTCTATGGCCCAAGTATTCTCATCCCTTCCAGTTCTCTCAGCTGGAGAAACTATCAGGTCACCCATTTCTTCTTCACTTCCCTTAACACTTCCATTTCCCTCCATCTCATCCCCTAACATCATTCTATCAACTCCTATGGTTGTCCTTACATCCACCCCGTCCATCATTCACTTCTACCCAAATACCAACTAATGTTTCTAGTGCTCTTGTCATGACTAATGTTTCAGGTATCGGATCTACTGTTCCATCTTCATCAGCATTAGCCATCCCTGAATGGTTGTTTAGAAAGAATCCAAAGTAGAAATGGGAAGGTGCCTCTGGGAGATGTCATAGATCTCAGTATATTGGAGCATACATATGAAAAGATAGGCCAAGAGGCCAAGGACTGTTTCAAGTCTGACAATGAATCCATCTGGGGAGTGAATTGTAGAGGTTACTACTCCCATTGAGGGAAAAACTAAGGAAAAAATTACAGCTGGGTAGATTATCGGATCTCTAGAATTTCATTGGGAAAAGCTACTCATGAAGGAGCCAAATAAGATGTGCACACTACTCTTGGGACTCTGCTAGAAAAATATGACAAAGATAAGGCTACAAAAGATGAGCTCAAACTCAAGGTCAAACAACTCACTACATTGTTAAGCAAAGTAACCCAACCAACTCCATCTACCAAAGTCTCAACTACTATGGCTATGATAGTTTCTTCTACCATCGATGACATTTCTTATCATGAGATCGAAAAGCTAGGCCAGAAAGGGAGATCAGTAAATGGATGGATGGAACTAGAATTTTGCAGGAAGCTAATCCTTTAATCAAAGAAGCTGTCAGGGATATACAATGATTTGCAGGTTGGGAGAACTACTATTTGCAAAATGGATGAAGCATTTTTCTGAGGGATAATAACAACTTGAATTTGAATCTGGCAACATGGAGTGAAATAAGAGAAGTAGACCCAAACTTTCTCCTTTAAGAAGAGGTGATCGATGATGCCTCAAAGTTATTTGAATATCAAAAGGCCATGGAATTCCGGTGCCAAGTGTTGCAAGATTTAATTAAGAAATTAGATGATAAATGAGTGGAGATCACGGATGCCCTGAATGATATCTCAGAAGATTTTGATGTTGCTAATTGTAAATTTTTCAATGAAAACATTGATTCTCTACCAAAGGATCAGATTAAGGAAAATTTCAAGGATTTGGTGAAGCGTGACGATGAAGTCACAAAAACTTTCAGTAGTGACTCCATTGACCAATTGGTCTTGTGCCAAAATTTCATAGGGAGGCTGAAGAAAGTTGTGAGTAAACTTTGAAGAGTGCCAACCAAGATCACAAAAGAGGTCGAGACAACGGATGTTGTGAATCACTACGCATGTGGGCAAGAGATGAATAAATTTAGGGGATCATTAAGTAGGTTCATCGAGTATAAGCATTGAATGGTTATGTGGGAAGGTGAACAATAGAAACCTGTAGAAGAGGAAGGTGTAGCTGAACAAGGATCAAAGCTGAGCAGCCATGAAAGGACAGATCCAAGCTTGGATCGGTCAAAGTTGTAGGGTTGATTGAGTCAAACCCTTGCAACAAATTTTATTTTCATGGGAGCATGTTCCCTTAATTTAATGACATTTCTATTTTTAGTAAAATGTTAGTTAAGGGCCCAACTGTAATGGCTCAGCCTAAGAACTTATAAATAGTTGAATGCATGGAGTATTGGGAGGATATAGAACATAAAATATAGATCATTGTTGTGAAAGTTTGCTCTTTAAGCTTGGAAGAGTGCTTCAGAGATTTCTAAAACCTTTTAATTATATTTAGAATTATACCTTGCCATTGGAAATCTGATTTATTGTGTTAGATGGTTAATCAATACTTACTTTGTGAATGTATGATTCCTTAGTGTGAGTGGTTAGCTTACCTTTATTTCGGATTATCTATTTCATGTTGTGAGGGAGTAATGTGATTATCTTTTATTTCAGTTGTGAAAATATTATTTTCCTTCTATTTTAAAATTTGTATTATCATTATTCATAGTTGTGAAATGGATGTTTAACATGTGAATGTGTTCTTTCCTCATGATAAATTAACTTGTGTATTGAATCAAATTTGATCTCTCCTTTATGTATGCTCAAAGTTTAATGAAGGAACGTATGCCCCTAGTTTGTGGTATTTTGTACCCTTTCCAAGTTGCAATAGGTGAAGGTGGCCAATGATGCAAGCATCCTATTCTCACATTAACCCTTCCAGAGATTAAACATGAGTCCCTTTATTTGGTGCATCACCATCCCTAGTATAGTTTCATTTCTGTAAAATCTCTTTCCCTAAAACCCATGAAGATGTTAGCCTAGGACTAAGTAGTCATTTTATTACACTAGGAGTAGTACAACACTTAGTTTAGGAAGAGGAATTTGGCCTTCTCCAGGAGGTTCACCTCGAGTCCAAGTCCCACAGCTTGAGAGGTGATCCCATGTGTCCCAATCACACTCCGCTTGGATAGTGATAACAAAATATTTCAAGTCACCAATGGTCATTGCCTTTGTTTTGTTATCTATATACAACACATTCAAAGATGGTTATATTGGGGGCCTTCCTATTTGATTCCATGCATCTAGAGTGAGAACATTGACTTTTTCACCTGTGTCAATTAGAATATTGCTTAAAAGCCACCCATAGACAACATCATTCAAGGTAATCTCCTTGTCATAATCAAGGTTGTGGGGAGGAAGGTTGGCATGCAGAACCTACCTCTCGCACCATTATCTAATACATGGTACCTTCTCACATAACCACTCTCCTAGTAAGGGGAAGATATTCTCTTGCCTCAACATCTTACATACTTCTCTAACCTCATCCAGATCCTTCTGTGGAGCCTCAGCATTCTTCCTTTACTCTAACTGTCTTGACTACTCTTTCAGGAACTCGATCTCTCCTTGTAGGCTTCGGATCACATCCATGGTCACTTGATACACTTCTTTCTGATGAGTAGGTTCCACATACTTTCCATGCACCACTTTTTATGCCCTTCTCAAAGAACAAGGAAATCCCATGCACATCAGCCTATCACCCAGCGGATGTTGGGTGCTCACCCAAGGCACGTGCGGGTGTCGAGTCCCTCCTTTATGTGAGTTGTGTGAGAATGCATTATTTACAATAGAAACTCAAGTGAACAGATTGGAAAGGAACCATACATTCATCTTAGAGCTCAGAATGGCTTCTAGACCAATGTGTTCATTCATATAAGAAAAACATTATAGAACATAGATCTGAATCATAACAGAAAAGAAATGCACAGGGGTTTACACCCATTCATATGAAATATATATCAGATGTAAGTAGAACTGGAACCACACATATATTCATATTAAGCATGTTGATAACCACATTACATTAACTCAGGAAATCACAGATTCATATGATAATGTAGACCAATGTCATGCATCAGAACTAGACTTAGGCCCTTCATAGTACAAAGAAAAATGTTCAAACCCATCCCCTTAGTACAACATACTCCTACAGATCCTCTAAACCCAACCTATGGAGCTCTCACAATATTCCTGCATGGCTTCACCTCTTTCTCCTTCTATATATTTTTCTCTGTCGGGTGCTTGTATTTATAGCCTTTCTCAACATCTTCAAGCCTTCATGGGAGTTGTAGATCCATTGCCAAGTGTCCAAGGTGGTCCTCCATGGGAGCATGCTTCTTCAGGCTCGAGCTCTCCACTCTTTGCAATGATGGCCTTCTAGAATCTTCCATCACAAGGTATATTCCTTCCTAGGCCACCCTGTTTCTAGGCTGGCACCTTATCCACTCTACATGTGCATTTGGGTCATGCTTTTCTCATGTTCTATCTAATACACCGAATATGGCTAAGTCCCAAAACCTTTGCTCTACCTTGCATGTGTGCATGCCACTTGTTCTACTAAACCCTCCTAGAACCATGTCCTGTGTGCTTTCTCCTTGCGCCCCTTCTTCAAATAGGCCTTGCATGCCCACGCACCTCTCTGTACTTAGCCAATAAAACTAGGGGCCCAACATCACCCCACACTACGCCTGTTCTCCATCCATGGGAACATTTTCTCAAAGAATAAAGAATGACCATCCTTGAATAGTTTGGAGAAAGAATAAAGGAATGAAGAATTTTGGGAAAGAAAGAAAGTATGGGGAGCTATGATTATTTTTGCAAGAGGAGAGGGATATATTTCATTAAGTATGACTCCAACTTATTCCAGGTATCGACTTCACTCTGTGCCTATTGACAGAGGTCGCTGAACTAGGGTGCTCACCTCCTCAAAGCTTATCCCTTCTCCCTTGGAATTCATGGTTTCCACAACCTCTACTAATTGTTTGCCCATATCCTCAAGTGTGTCCATCCTATGAGTGATCTGGGGATATAATTCCTTAAGCCGGTTCTTAATTGAGCCCTGCAAGGTCTCAATAGCCTCTGATTTCTTCTCAACCTCGGCTAGAATTTTGTCACATTCCACTCTATTCCCCTTGTTTTTCTCCTAGAACTCCTTGAGCTCCGCTTCATGGGTGGAAACTAGAATGCTCGCCACTCTATCTCTATTGGTACAGTTGTCATAGGCAGCCTCAAACTTGGTGAATGGCTTTTACATCCGTGAGGAATTTCTTATACTGGGCCAAAATGGCCATAACCTTCATCGTGTCTTCCTTTTCTTTATGCATCGATGCCTCCTCTGTAGACTCCAAGGCCAGTGGTCATCTTTCCATTGTGAGGACGTGATTCAAGTCCTCTAGGCATTCCAGGGTGATCCATACTCTATGCAGGTGGTGTTAGATCTGGATGCTTCAAGAAAATGGCATCTGTGATCATCTCTACTTTCTTGTAGACTTCATACCCTTTCCTTCTCTTATTTTCATTCATGCCTTAGCTAAGCGCTGACTAGTTCCTCATGTTTTAACTCCTTAGTTATTTTCTCCAGCTCCTCTTCCTTCTTCTCCAGCTCTACCTCTAGAAACTTCACTCTTTCATTCCTCCTGAAGAGTTCTGGCCTCTACTTCCACCAAAACTTTATTCAGCGCGTTGCAGATTTGTTCATCTGATAGCCACTGAGCGTTTACCAAGGGGTTGTCACCTTTTGACTCTAGTACCTTCATTATTTCCCCTTGGCTCACTTTGAATTTTGGTTCATCGATGTGGGACTCAAATGCCCAAGAAAGCATTTTCCTTGTCTGAGGGTATGCACCTTCCTCATCAAATGATGCCATAGCCAAGAGTTTCTCTGTTGGTATGGTGCTTTGAAAGCACATGCGCAACACCTTGTTTGGATCATCAATATAGCCCATCCTCTGAACCTGTGATGCCTCTGTGCACTTTTTCTCCCTATGTGTGCAGCCTTAGGAAAGCTCACAGCCAAACTAGGATCCCCTCCCATGCTGCCATATTCCTTTTCTATGCTTTCCTCCTCTGCTTCCTTCATCACTAGGTCTGCGTTGCGCTCCATCTCTTGATCTACTAGGTCTTCAATGATCTTGGCTACTTCCTTCTCCGTGGCCTCATCTATCTATTCCTTAGTGAGGCTTGGGGTCCTTTGTTCTTTTGTGACTTCCTCACTTACCCCCTATCCTGAGTATCTTCTTCTTCCTTGTTATTCTCCCTCTTGGCAAAGATGTATTCATTTTCTTCTTCCTCTCCTTCCTCCTCCGAGTCATGAACCTCATAGATAGGATGGTCCTCACCTCCTGGTTCATCTTCATCATCATCATCTCTCTCACCTCTATAGGCCTCCAAGCTCTCTATGTCCTCTGAGTCATTTTCTTTTGTCACCTTCTGCTTCTTCCTGGTAGGAGATTCTACTTCCTTCTCCTCCTCCTCTGGTGACTTCTCCTGGGTGAAGGGTTCTTCATGCTCTGGCACTTCTTCCTCTAGAGTATTTTCTTTCACTGGGGACTTCTTTCTCCATGTGTAAGTACTGGGCTTAGTGCTTGTCCCCGGTGCACTTACCACTTGTGTAGCCTGAACACTTGGTGCTTTCTGCACCTCTTCTCTTTCCCTCTTCTTTGGCATGGGCTTCTTTCTTCCTGTGGGGTCCTCAGGGATGGATACATCATTTTCCAAGTATGCACCCTTCTCAAATTTTGGCCTGATGCGAAGGTATATTCTTGCTGCAGCCCTTCCAGCGATTGGAAAAGTCACTAGTTTCATCATCTGTATCTCGTGGGAGACATATCTCTCCACGTATGTGCACTTCTTGGGGTAAACCAACTTCCTGCACAGTTCTCTGTGGTCTTGATCTACTTCACTAAGGTCAAACCTTAGTCTCTTGGCCTCTTTAAACCTATTCACCCCCACTTGGAAATATAACGTGGTGAAGGAGAAGGGAAGCTTGCACCATGGGCCCATATTTTCATCTGTCAACCTAAATCTGCCAATGCAGAAGTGTTGATATACGGTGAATTTTTCTTCTCCTTTCACAAGCATGGGTAACTACTCTGGAATCCTCCATTCCACTCCAAACACATCCCTCATGCACTTGTACCATTTCTCTAAATGTGCCTTGTGAGTGGTTGTCATTGTTTCACAAGTATATTTTGTGAACCACTTCGCGGGTGAGGGATCCTCTTCTGGGTACTCCCAAACAAACCTTTCTGGCCCATCGGGCACTCCAATTTCTGAGAAGACAATTGTGAGGAGGACATTACCAAATAGTATCTTCTCACCTTCTTGTGCGCTGCTGATGATTTCATCTGCGATGAAAGTGGACAAGTTGTAGATGGTCCCCTCAGATATTTTCCAGCACACATTCAGCCATGCCTTGTTTACTTGAGTCCATCTCTCTTGGTCATTGAGCTTGGTTACCAAGCATGCAGCCATCCTCATCACGGGGTCTGGGATCTCAGTGATGTCAAAGTATCATGATCCTTTCTTATAGTCATATGCAGCAACTATTTCCTTGATGGCCTCCTTATCGCTTAGGTCATCATCAATGTTATCCCCTTCGCAGATAAGGCCTGTGAACTTGGAAATTAGCTGGGGAGTTATGTGCATCTTGCACCCCGTGAAATAAAAGTGGTCTTCATGAATGCACCATTAGCCATTGGTAGAGGCTCTCAGGTTTTCCGAAGTATGGTAGTTCATAAAGTTGCAGCAACCCTACCTTCTCTAACTTAACCTTTACCTCATCACTGTAAATGGGCATGCCTTCTGGCGTTCTCTTGTTGGTTAGGCAAACCAACTCCAAAGCCATTTCTTTTTCTGTCGTGATGGTGTAGTGATTATAGTCACACACAGTTATCTTCCTTAGGTGCAATTCCCATTCTTTTCCCAGCAACACCCCATCTGGGTACTACATCTCTACGTACCATTCTTCATTTGTGCTCTCGACGGATGTTATTTGTTTTCCCTTACCCTTTTGCTTTTGCTTCTTTGGTGAGATGGTTGGTTTTCTAGGTGCCATCTTTCTGACTAGTTTTAGTACTTATAACTTCTCCCTCTTGCTCTACTTTACCACTCTATCCAGCCCCAAGCTCGATCTTCACAGAAAAATCCTTCTAACTCCATGCCCTAGTCGCCAAACCCTAACTAGAAAAACCCTTCCACAAGATGGCACTTGCTTACTTAACTTCTCCATGCCCGTGTACTCCTTTCCTACTGGTTTGTGAATTTACCCTAGCTATGCACTTCAGATCTCTCAAATGTTTCCTTCGATGCAAAGATCTTGCTTTGGATGCCCTAGTTTGCACGAGAGCTTTCTTCCCTTCATAATCGCAATGCAAATAATGAAGTGCTCGACCTTTTATTTATAGTTTTTCTCTTTTCCCAGCATTAAATGCTCTCTCACCTACCACCATACTTTGACCTTAAATGTGGATTTTTCCACTAAGCCAGTCTTAAGTGCCTTTTCCCATGTGCCACATCTTACACGCAAACCCCTTTACAACCTTCTGGCATGCAAAAATCCAACCCGACTGAAGACTCTTACGCGCACGTTCATAGCGCCGAAGGCACTTCTTCCATCCTTTTCCCTATTTTTTCCCTCACCTACCTCATGTTGTTCCTGTGCTCTTCCTTTTTCTTGTACATGGTTTCTTCAAGGCTTTCTTGACACCAACCATTTACATCCATCTCTTCTCTACATGCCTATTAACCTTACGCACCTTTAGTCCTTTAACCAGGCCATTCACCACAACTTCTACTACCAACGCACACTTGTATTACAGGCCCATACTTCGCATCACTCCACCCCACACTAAAACAGATGCACGGTCCTCTACACATGCACAACCTTCAAAAAGTAATGTGGTTACCAGCGCCCAAGGCACAAAACAAACAACAGAACAAACAACGAGAAAGGGAAACACAGAAAAGGAAATTTCATAAAGGGAAACCTAAACTAACTGGCAACACAACCTTATTTACAAACACCAAGAAGACTTATTTATAGTAGGGCTTCAGCCTACTCCCATTGAAGTGACCTGGTAATCTTGTCCCATCCAGTGCTTGTAACTGGCAAGTGCCTGAATCAAGAATGTACGATATGAGGTAAGGTCCCAACCAATGGACTTTCAACTTCCCAGGATGGCGTAGATACTTGGAATCATACAATAACACCAACTGCCCAACCTCAAACTTCTTGTTCTTGATATGATGATCATGCCATGCTTTTTGTCTTGATTTTTCTGTCTTTTGACTCCACCTAGCAAGTGATCACCTTTCATCCAACTGCATCAATTTATCAATTCTTTCTTCCAGCGCTTGCTCATCAGCTAAACCTCCTGCGTGCGCTATACACAATGAAGGTAACATGAATTCAACTAGTAAAACAGCCTCTGCACTGAACACCAATTGAAATGGTGTGGCCTTGTTCAACCTTTTATAGGTTGTCCTATATGCCCATAGGATGGTTGATACCTTATCATCCCAATCCTGTCTTCTGACGTCACAGATCTTAGTTAACGTATGACTTAGTATTTTTTTAAATGCCTCAGTAGTCCCATTTGCTTGAGGGTGATATGGGGTAGTCTTATGATGGGCCACCATAAATTCTGATAATAGAATCCTGACCATTTCATTGAGGAAGTGTGTACCCCTATCACTTGTTAAACTTAAAGAGCAACCATATATGCTGATTATATTTTCCCATAAGAATCTAGTAGTTGTAGCTGTTGTGCAATCCTTTGTAGGTGATGCCTCTTCCCACCGTGTCAAATAATCAGTGCAAGTGATGATATACCATGAACCAGTCCTTCGCGCCACTGGTGAGATTGGTCCTACAAAGTTGATAGCCCATTTCTCAAATGGTTCCATGCTGGCTATTGGTCATAAGGGAATTTCATCCCTCTTTCCAGGTTTTCCAAGGCACTGGAAATGGTCACAGGCCTTGCAAAACTCAATACAATCTTGGTAAATGGTTTCCCACCAAATCCCTATGAGCAGAATCTTCCATGTGGTTGCATTTCCCACATAGTGTCCTCCTATGATCCCACCATGCACTTCTTCCATAATTGTAATGTGCTCATGTTCTAGCATGCATCAGTGCAGAATCTCATCACGACATAATTTGTATAAATATCCACTAATAAGCATGTAAGGTGTGACACGTATGGCCAATTGTTTTCCTCTCCACAGCCTTCATCCCTTCTGGTGCCACACCTATCTTTTAGAACACTGCAATATCTTCCAAATATGAGGGTGCACGTGCCATAATCTAAATAGTTGTGTGTCTGGCATGGTATCCTCAATGCTTTGCACATCCTCTCCTGAATCAATCCTTGACAAGTGGTCAGGCCCTAAATTATTCTTTCCTGGCTTCACCACCACTATAAATTCAAATTCCTGAAATAGAAGGACCCAACGACATATGCAACCCTGTAGAATGGGTTTGTTGACTAAGTACTTTAATGCCATGTGGTCTGTGTAGAATATGAAGGGTGTTGCTAGCAGATACTACCTGAACTTATGTAGTGCATAGATCATTGACAATGCTTCACACTCAGTAGTTGTGTAATTATGCTCTACTGGTGTCAATTTCCTACTTGCAAAGCTCAAGGGATGATCGACAATTCCTTCACTAGGTTGTGCTAGTACTGCCCCCATTGTTGTCCCTGAGGCATCCACATGCACATGGAAAGGCTTATCCCAAGAAGGAAAATGTAATATGAGCGGTGTTACGAGCCTTTCCTTTAAAGTGTCAAATGCCTTTTGTTGTGCCTCTCCCCAATGAAAGGCACTTTTGTGTTTCAACAATTCTTCTAAGGGCACGGAAATCTTAGGATACCCCTTGATGAACTTCCTATAATATCCCGTGTGTCTAAGGAATCTGCACATGATGCTTTGGCTAGTAGGCTCCCCCAAACCCACAATGACTACAACTTTGGCGGGATCTACTAGTAAGCCTTCTTTGCATATGATATGCCCTAATAAGGTTCCAAATGGGGTAGCAAAGACACACTTCTTGATGTTGAGGGATATCCTCAACTGTCGACACCTTTCAAACATTAGTCTCAAGTTATCACAATGGTCCTTGACAAGACCATACACAGTCCAATCATCCAAATAGACCTGAAGAAATTTATGGATGAAGTCCTAGAAGGCTTGCACTACAATGTGTGAGAACACAACAGGCGCATTCTTCAATCCAAAAGGCATGACCATGTAGGAAAAAATTCCCCATTCAGTGGAAAAAGTTATCTTTCTCTGGTCTTCCTTTGCAATCCATACCTCGTGGTACCCTGAGAACCCATCCGTGAAGGAGTAGGCTTCACCCGGCCACTCCCTCTAATATTTCCTTAGTAAATGGGTAGGGAAGGGATCAATGACACATACTACATTCAGGTCCCTGTAGTCAACACAGATCCTGATCCTCCCATCCTTCTTGATGTTGATGACCATTGGGCTTATCCATTCTGACTCTTCAACCACCTCAATGATACCTGATGCTATCATTTTTTCTATCTCTTCCTTAACCCGTACGTGTAAATTTGGATTCATCCGATAAGGTCTCTTCTGAATCAGGCACGCACCTTCTTTCAACTTGATCTTCATTTCTCCCAAGGAATGGTGGACACCTTTGAGTTCATGGTACCCATGAGGGAACAAATCTTGGAACTCACACAATAGATCAATGATCTTTGAAACTTCCTTTTCTGACCAATAGTCACCGATGATAGCCTCCTTAGGTTCAGCCTCCATCCCAATGTTAACCTTCTTTGTCTTCAAAGGCTCATGGTAGGCACGTGCTTTCTCATCAGTGTTGTCAATGACCTCACACCTACCCTCTGAATGATCAACATCCAACTTCTCCATCTCTTCCCCGTCTATGACATAGACCAATTTTCCTTTTTCTTTTTCCATACACGCATGCGCTCAAAATGTACTTCCTCTTATTCTTCCTCATTGAGGCACATCTCCACATAAGGATTTTCTAGTAATTCCAGTAGCCTATCCTCAGCCATGGCACTATCTCCCACTATAAGGTGCTTGATTGTTTGCAACGCCTTATCCACTGATGGTTTGGTGCTTCTATACTCAAATGCTTGAATGAGGTCAGCCACCAACTCTTGCCAATTACCTGTTTGATGATGCATCTCTGAATGAATGTACCATGCACACACACAACCTTGCAAGGTGGAGTACAACTTGTGTACCCACAATGAAGGTGGTAATGCTTCCACACTTCCCATCCAGGCTTCCTCACATGCTTGGATATGAAATGAAGTGGTTTCTTTCCCATGGTAGTCTTGTATAGTCCATGTGGGTGCGTTGCTCCTTGAAAACCTTACAGAGAGTGTGATTCTTACCTCGTGCCACTCCAGGAGGTTCTCCCAATGTGTAGCCCACCAACGTGCTGTAGTCCTGAGTAGGTTATAGCTGAGCATTCCTCTTCTTTCATCCTCATTTCTCCACTGAGCTTCCATTTCCTGTAGGAAAATCTCAGGGAATGCTCCCCCTGAGTAGCTAGGTAACTTCTTTCCTCCTAGTTACTTGACTGAGCACGCCTTTGTCACCCTTGTTACCAGTTCTTTTAATTGTCACCCAATTAACTCATAGGTCCCATGCACCCAATTGTCACACACCACGCTAGTGGTATCACTCACGGATTGAGTGTCTTCAAATTGGATGACCCCCTCCATGGGGTGAATTACCTCAGGATCTTTGATATAGTGCACATATATTCTATCAAGGACTTCTTCTCCCAATGGCTCTGTGTAGGGTGCTGACTTCCCATCCATCAAAGGGATGACCACCCATTCTTCCTTGTTTTTAAAACTGATATATCCTTTGTTAAACCTTATGTCAGCATTATTCTTGTAACACCATGGGTGCCCAAGCAATGCTGGAAAGTTGTCTGCCTCTACGAGCACCAAGACTTCAAAGTCTCCAGTGAACTTGGCCCCTTGAATGGTGATAACTGCATCCTTCAGGACTCCAATGGGCATTACTTTAGTCTTGTTCACCATATACAACACATTTGAAGATGGCTGCAATGTGGGCCTTCCCATCTGATGCCAAGCATCTAAGGTAAGAACATTCACCTCTGCTCCCATGTCGATGAGGATATTTCTCAGAAGCCATCCATCAACAACCACATTTAGAGTAATCTCCTTATCATATTCAAGGTTGTGTGGAGAAAGGTTTGCATGCAAAACCTATCTCTCACTCTGCTCTGGCATGTGGTACCTTCTCCCTCAGCCATTCTCCCAGCAAGGGAATAATATTCTCTTGCCTCAACATTTTACATACTTCTTTGACCTCATCCAGGTCACTCCTTGGAACCTCGTTATCCTTCCGCTGCCCCACCTACCTTGATTTCTCCTTGAGACATTGTATCTCCCCTTGTAAACTCTGAATCACATCCATAGTCTCCTGGTATACTTCTTTCTGATGGGTAGGGTCCTGGTACTTTCCATGTAGCACCTCCTCTCTGGAAACTAGTGTCCTTGGTCTTGGCATCTCCCTGGCACGTGGCCTCTACTCGCATTGTCACCAGTACAGGTTCTAGCTCTAACTCATGTGCCACTCTTGGCATCCATTGTGAATCATCCTTTTTGATGCTCACCATAGCAAGCACCCTTATCTTTCTGGTGTTGTTGGTTCATATGCTCATAGAGTTCTAGACACTCTTCATACTTGTGCTTCTTCCTGCACCATGAGCATTGTAATAGATCAGGACACTCATGTTTATAATGCTCTGTAGATCCACAATTATAACATGTTCCCCATGGGAACTCACTTCTCCCTCCACTCCGGTTACCACGACCACTAAATCCTCTATGCAAACCTCTTCCACGTGCCCCTCCATCTGCGTGCCCTTCATAAGGTCAGTCATCATCCTTAGAACTACCAGCAAGGCTAGTCTGGCACACACCCAGATCAATAGCATCATGGATCTGATCAATCAGTCTACAATCCTTGGTGTCATGGGTTGTAGAGGTGCATATCTTGCAGTAGCAAGAAACATTCTTGTGGATTACGTGTTGGAGTAGAGGGCATCTACTTGCATCATGATCCCCATGGTAGATCTCATAGTCTACTGTCATAGCGCGTAAATGCTTCCAAGGGAAACTATCCTTTGCATGTCCCTCCACTTCGCAGTCTATACACCAAAGCCCACTACAAACCTCATGCACTGAGTTTGTAGACAGCTTCTCCAATTGCTTGGCCATTGCAGAAATTTGGGCCTCCAAAAATGGACTAACACTAGTATCCACACTCCCAACAGCTTCAGCACGTAAGGCAACCTCTAAAGCCTCGCATGGGTCAGTGAACATTTTATGTGACAATGCCCTCCTAAATGGAGTGATCAACCCTCCAAAAAACCATTGAGCATGTTGTGAGGGGTGGATGTCATATGATAGTTTGGACAGGAGAGTTTTAAACCATGCATCATACTCCCACACACTCTCTACCATTCCCTATTGGATCTCCTTCAAAGTGTTGATGCTCTTCTACTCAAACTCTGGAATATGGAACTCTGTGAGGAAAGAATTTTTCAATGTTGTATAGTCTACCACCATTTGATGGGGGTCATACTTCCTATACCAGCTATGCACACACCCTTGCAATGTAGTTACAAACTGGCTTGCCTTCCACTCTGGGCTAGTGATCCCTTTCACACGCCATAGTAACTCACACTTGTGCACATGCTCTGTAGCATCTTCAATACCCCTATAGTCTGGTAAGTGCAAAGACATCTCAAAAAACACTTGGGGGGTGGCTGGGGTCCTTGTCCTCCTGATCCAGAGCCTTGGTTTCCTCCGGTGTTTCCTCCATTGTTCCCTCCACCAGATCCACTGGGTCCACCAGGTCCTATTCCTCCTGACCCACCAGATCCACCAGATCCACCAGGTCCTAAAGTGGTTGCGCCAAGGGTTCCTAACATCCCATTGAACTACATGTCGATGGTCTGTGATAATGTCCCACTACCAATAGTTTACCCCATACCACTCCCAGATGTGATACCAAAGGCTTGTGTATCTGTACACTTTGCCCAAAAATTCCTCCAAACACTAGAATGGTATGTGCAGCCATAGAAGTCCCAAATGAGAAATTATATCTCCTGGGTGTAGATCGGTCACTTCCACCAATACCAACTGGTTAACAATACTCTTCCCTTGATCTGGAAAACCAAGCACCAGGGATCGTTGCTAGGTGGGTTCAGATGCACATGATGGCTCTTCTTTCTCCATGTGATGAAATCTCATCAGAAGTTGAAGGGGCTTCTCTTACGTGCTTTCCAAGATGGGGTAGCACAGACTTCTCAGGCTCCACGTCCTCCACGTGAACTTCAACACCCTCCCACAATGTCTACCTCCATAGATCCATCACACTTGCTACCTCACGTTGTCTAGTCATCTCCCTTTCATGAGCTTCATTATACTTGAGTCATCTCTCCTCCCTTTCCTTTTCAGCCGTAACATCCTCCATCTTCCTCCACCCTAGCTTCCTCTCCCAGTGCTCAGAGAGCTTAGCCAACCATGGGGAATGCTTCTAAACTCAAAGTAATGACCAAGATCTTCATAGCCAGAGGAATAACACGCAAAAATGATCCTCTAGGCTCCCTCAGAAACTCAAACTCAATGATCTCTAGGAAAGAATACATCAAAATGGCATATTCCAAAGTATAACTAGTCAACACCCTCTTCCACCAGTGATCAATAGCACGTGTCCACATCAGATCTACATCCTGCAGCCTCTGATAGTCATCTTGGGTCCACACGCATGATCTACAGAACCAGCTTGATCTAGATGCATATGCTAAGAGCCATTCATATAGCTCTACTAGGAAGCAACAAAATAATGTCTCATACAACTCATTATATAGGTTCTCTTCTACCCATCCAAAAGTACTGAACTCAGGTCCAGTACTGAATCTTTGATACAACTTGTCCTCCATTCTCTTGAACCATATTTCAACACTTTCTAAAGTCAGGCTCTGTCATTACACATCACAAAGACAAAAATGTATGTCATTTCTAACAATAACTTCAAAAAGAGGGTCCCAAAAATGGAACCAATATGTAGTCATTTTTCTACCCTTCTCAAAGAACAAGGAAATCCCATGCACATTGGCCTATAACCTAGCGGGCACTGGGTGCTCACCCGAGGGACATGCGTGGGTGCCGAGTCCCTCCTTTATGTGAGTTGTGTGAGAATGCATTATTTACAATAGAAAATTAAGTGAATAGATTGGAAAGGAACCATACATTCATCTTAGAGCTCAGAACGGCTTCTAGACCAATGTGTTCATTCATATAAGAAAAACATTATAGAACATAGATCTGAATCATAACAAAAAATAAATGCATAGGGGTTTACACCCACTCATATGAAATATATATATAACCATCCATACAGTGTAAGTAGAACTAGAACCACACATATATTCATATTAAGCATGTTGATAACCACATTACATTAACTCGGGAAATTACAAATTCATATGATAATGCACACAATTGTCATGCATCGGAACTAGACTTAGGCCCTTCATAGTACAAAGAAAAATGTTCAAACCCATCCCCTTAGTACAACATACTCCTACAGATCCTCTAAACCCAACCTATGGAGCTCTCACAGTATTCCTGCATGGCTTCACCTCTTTCTCCTTCTATATCTTTTTCTCTGTCAGGTGCTTGTATTTATAGCCTTTCTCAACATCTTCAAGCCTTCGCGGGAGTTGTAGATCCATTTCCAAGTGTCCAAGGTGGTCCTCCATGGGAGCATGCTTCTTCAGGCTCGAGATCTCCACTCTTTGCAATGATGGCCTTCTAGAATCTTCCATCGCAAGGTATATTCCTTCCTAGGCCACCAAGTTGCCAGGATGGCACCTTATCCACTCCGCATGCACAGTCGGGTCATGCTTTTCTCGTGTTCTGTCTGATACACCAAATATGGCTAAGTCCCAAAACCTTTTTCTATGCCTTGCGTGTGTGCCACTTATTCACTAAACCCTCCTAGAACCCTATCCTATGTGCACTTTCTCCTTGTGCACCCTTCTTCAAATAGGCGTTCTGGGACCCAAATATATCTCAAGAAGTGGAATGTAAGGAACCATTTAGAATCGTGGTTTAGGAGTATCGTACAATTGTAAAAATATAGTTCTTGTAGATGACTCTAGGTGAGTGACAGACTTCGATGATGTTGCAAAGTAATAATTGCTGATATATGATTAACATAGATTGATGTCATAATGATAATACTTGGTAGATATAATGTGTCCTATATTGCAACCATTTAAAAAAGTGAAGATGTTTGAGTGTTATATGAATCATAAGAAAGGTAACAATTAGGGGGTGCAATTTTTCTAGTGGTCGAGCTTTACTATGTATGTAGAAATTGTATTTGGCGGAGCCCGTCTTCATGAATATGGTGTTAGTGATGATAAATGTAGATAAATTATGGGAAATATCAGTTATGTTTTTAGAAAGTGTGAATTCTACCTTTAGTAAAGGAATTTGATATTTCTTTCATGAGATATATTTAAATGACTATAGGAATATATATGTAGATAGTAATTTACAGTTAACTTTAGGAATAATTTTGTATCTATATTTGAATAAGAATTTTTTTATGCCAAATCATCTGGGTGTGATAGTTGATTTTAAATCTAAATTTAAATATGAAAATATATTTAAATGGTATGGTTTTACAATTAAGGTTACATTTTCCTAAGCTGGATTGTTCACCCTCTAGGAATTTCTTCATAACATAGAGTAAGAAATTTAATGACACCATAATAAATGAAGTAAATTTGAGATCTAACTTTAAATATGACGAAATATATGAAGAGGCATGTTTTTACAGTTAATTACATTCTCGTAAATTGAATCCTCAGTCTCTAATAAGTTTATTGATAACATCTTTGGATTTCTCTAATTGCCCCAAGGTTCAATCAAACCATAGTAATTGAATAAGGAAATGTTTGGGTGACATCTGTGAATTTCATTATCCTAGCATCTCTTTGGCCAATGGCATTTGAAATATTCAAATTTACATAGTTTAATATTAAAAATATCTTAAAACAATAAGAGCATTGTTCCAAAGTAATCATTAAGCCTAGCAAGAATCTAGCCGTTATAAAACAAGAATCACATGTACCTATTCTAGACGTGTCAGTGGCCCACCAAGTATTATGTTCTTAGATCAAAAAGTTAAATTACCTAAAACCATCATTAAAATGTTTTTTCACAGATTCAAAAATTTAATTCGTGACGAGATAT
Organism: Taxus chinensis; assembly: GCA_019776745.2. NCBI lineage: Eukaryota > Viridiplantae > Streptophyta > Pinopsida > Cupressales > Taxaceae > Taxus > Taxus chinensis. The sequence goes on along the minus strand of JAHRHJ020000285.1, from coordinate 40,042 downwards.
ATTGGACTCCGGAAGGAGAATTAATGGATTCTAATATTTTTATTTTCAGATTCCAATATATGTGAATTTGGAGTACAATTAATTCTAATATAGGTGATTTTGGATTCCAATATATGTGATTATAGATTCTAATAAATGTGATTTTAGGAATCCAATATGTGCAATTTTGGAATTCAATATGTGTGATTTTGGAGTGTAACATAATTCCAATATTTGACATCTTGGAATTAAAAAATAGTAATATTGGATTCTAGTATTGGCCATATTTTTTAATGATGCTCATAATGGAATAAGTCCAAATTTACATGGGAAATAAGCATTAAAGGATAACTACAGGTATTCCATTTTATAATTGATTTCATAGAGAATTTTTACATCCAATGACCACTTTGGAACATAGCTTGAAAATATTGTCTCTTATAGCTTCAGATTGATGGAGTTTTGAATACGAGAAACCACTTCTCCATATTATCAAAGCAAGTATGTCTATATTTCCAGTTTGAATGTAGATTGCAGACATATGAAATCATTTAATGATGTTAGTGGTGGAGGAATCGGAACATGTGGTGAGAGAAATATGTTTCTTTTGGACTATTCACAAGCCTCTTCTAGCATCTCAATTTTTTAAATCTAAATAACTGATTAGAAATAGAGGTTATGTTACTTATGTGGGGGAATTCATAATCTTTGAGTAAAGTTTTGTAATTTAGAATCACATTTAAAATTAGTAGAGGAAATCAAATATGGTGAAAGCAAGCTGATTTTGACTCTGTTAACAAAGTTCAATGTATATTCTCATTCATTTGTTGGTGATGATTTTCTTCGGTGCTGATTGTAACATTGATGACTCTAATATCATTTTTCATGGTGGAGGAACTTTCCTCATGAAGGAATACATATGTGGGAGATCTATAATGGATGCAATCTACTTTACAAAATGAGTAAGAGGAAGATTCACCTTCATTTTCATAATTCATGTACCAAGACATCTAAAAGATGCATTCAACTCATATGCTTTCTTTATCTCATTTTTGAGTAATTATGCAACGAAAGAAGAAGAACATCTTAAATCTTACATATATTTCATTTCCATATCCCTGGTCAGGATCTCAATACTCAATTGAGGTTCTTATATCTCCTCCATAATATTGAAGATATTTGGCACAAAATCCTCCTTAAAATATTACAAATACTTACTTTCTCCTTCATTTGAAAAGTATTCAAGTAGAGGAACATGGAGATGACTGGAAATTTGATTTACATATGGAAAAAAATCATTTGAAAATTTATCCTCCTTATGATACACATGTCTTTCCCTCCGTGAGTTTCCTTCTTGCAAGATTGAGAATATTTGGTCTTCATTATTTTCAAATAGAGAGAGGAGATCCATGTTGTATTGGAAAGGTATACCTTTCAAATCAAGGTCCATTAGATCATTCTCACGACATGGGGGAGAATACAACATTGGGGATGCAACATGATAAAAATGTTATTCTCCATCTTGGTCATTCCTCATAGAATCTTCTTGTTCGTAAGGAAAAGGAAAGGCTCCATGCTTACTATGGTGATCAGCACTACTCCCTTTTGGTGAAGATATAAATATCATCTCCTTGGAGTGGTTTTGATAAATTATCTTATTCATGATTTTATCAAGAAATTAGTTGTATTCTTCAATATTTTCCATCTCATTATCTTTCATCCATGAATAAAAAGAAGAGACCAAATTAGAAAGAAAATCATAAATGATTACCTCAAAATCATCTTCTTAAATAGATTGATTATGGGATGGATAATTCATCTCTTGAATATATCCATGGTTGGTGGAGTCCTTAGAAAGCACTAAATATTATATTATAGACCAATAATATTTATCTTTCATATCTATTGTTTCTCCAATGGGATTTGCCTCAAGCCAAAATGAATTAATGAATGGGGGTTCAAATTTCATGCATCCTCCATCTTCCTCTAAGGTACTAATTTGATTCTCATTGGAATGTTTAATAATAATGTCTTCATCATAATCACACAAGAATATCTTAAGGACAAACACCTTATAACATGGATAAACATCAAGATATTCTTTCAAAGGATGAACCTCCTCTTCCACATTGTTATGAAATACATCAAGATGCTCATATATTTCTTTTATATTCTCAACATAGTTCAAAATTGTAAGTCAGATTTGGGGATTTGAATTTCCTTCTACACTGGTCAAAATTATTTACACATATTCTATTTTTGAGGCTCTCATTTCCTCATCCTTGTATGCAAGGGAATCATCTAGAGGAAGGGAGATAAAAGGAAATTTTTTGAGTTTCTTAATCAGTTGCATGAAATTGAGAACATTACCTTTAGGAGATCCTTCATATTCACCATTTTCATACAAAATTTTATACCTCCTCTGCATATTTTTCATCAAGGTCTTAGATTCTTCCTCATTAAAAAGTTCTGTTTAAACTCCTTTAGTAGTATTCCACTTGAATCGAAGCCATCGGGATTTTATGATATGTTCTTCACAAACAATAATTTTCTTCCTTCTACATAGTATTTCCTTGATTATTGGAGACTTTTCACTAACCTTCTTTTACTTGGCTGATTGGAGATTTTTTTTTGAAGAAAGATATATCTTCGTTGTTCTTGAATTTTCATCCTGACAATAGTTTTTCTAGAATGACAACCAATCAGAAATTTACAGGTCTTGGTGGTTCTCTTCTTCTTTGGATTTTTCATCACTCATTGGTGCCAAACACCAATGTCAAAAATTCATTATTATGATGTAGGACACAAATGTGATATGGATTCATTCCTTGATAAGTCACCTTCAAAACATGATTTTTATTTAACATCTAATTTTTGTTTTTGGAATATATATAATATTAATTGGTTCCTATATTGTTTGTTGAATATGAAAAATATTTTCCATTGGGTGCCAAAAAATATTGGTGAAATAATTTGTCATAAAGGAAAATTGTGGGATTTTACCAACACTCTAGGACTAGGTCCCTCCACTTTAATGGGGTTGGCCCACAGACCAGGGATCACATAGGAATAATTCCCTAAACCTATGGAAATTACTTGTATGGAATACAAGGGAGGAAAATTACTTAGTGAGGGAGATAGGAGAGGGAAATAAGAGGGGATTTTAATCAATAAATAGCCTAGCCGAGTTCGTTCCATTAAAATCATAATATTTCACTTACATCAATCTAAAGAAACCATTCACATCGAAATAAAAAGAATCGACAAGAAACACAATGTTTTATTACATCATGTTACATAATTTACAATAATCATGGAGTATAAGTTGAGATGGAGATAGAATAAAAACAGACAGAAAAAAGAGGAAATGAAGGAACTTATTCCTAGAAATATAATGAGATTTAGTAAAATATAATTAATCATCTATTTACAATGAAGAGGTCATCTCCTTTTATAGCTTTAAAATCTATATATTCATCTTCCCCCCACGACTTTTCATATTCCCATTACAAATGAATTTTCAAATGACCTTAGGAAAGACAAAATAAGTCCACTTTTTAAAATTTTAAATGGAATTTTACATTACACAAATCATACATATTCACTTTAATTAATAAGACAAAAATTATTTATTACAAACAATGAATAATTAGAAGAAAAGGAGTAGAAGGAGAGTAAGAATATAAGAAGGAGAAACAGAATGGAGAAGGATGAAGTAGATCAATTTTTTAATGAATACCATTCCTATGATGAGTTTTCCACATTTGATTTATCTTATAAAAAAATTTAACTTAAGCCCTTTCACCTCTCTAAAAAAATGAAAAAATACCAATGTGATCTTCTCTAAATAAGAAATGTTCACCTACTCAAATGTGTTGATCCAAGTCTCTGTAATGTGTCTTAGCTTCTTTCATTTAGTGAACTAACTTTTGTGAACTCAAGTAATGTTTGAAATACAACCACAAACTGTTTTGAGTGACTCCAGGGTGTCTTTGTTGAAAGAGAAAATATCTCCTGCCTCCTAAACCATTTCTTAAAAAGGAGTCATGAGATATTAAAAATATATGTTTTTAATGATATGTGGGGCCCAAATCTATTCTACACATTTACTTATATCTTCAAGAATTCACTAAGTATTATTCACACATTGCTTGATCACTGTCAAATCATCTTTTAGTAGACCAAACCTTTCATTCATGGTGTAAAACAAAATATGGGAAAATTTATTGGCTCGGTCCATGAACAATTTTTTTTATTATCAATAATGAGGAGTCAAGAATCCTCATTTCAGAGATCAATGGGAGAATAATATCCCATATCATATTTTATTTCTCCATTTCCACTCAGGTTCGTTTCATTCTTGAGATGGTACCTGAAATGAAATGGAACAAAGAGAGGACCTTGGGAAAAATCACATTCCCTTTTTCAAAGAGTTTCCCCACCCATTTATTATTTTACCTCCCATGTATTGTGAATCCTTGGGCTTTTTTGAGGTATTTTAGATCAAAGCTACTGATGGGTGATACAACCTCAACTATAAGAAAGAATGATGAGCATGGTTCTAAGAATGAAAACACATATAAAGACAAGGTCCTTACATGTTCCTCCAATTGGTCAATGGTTTATTTTTATTCTTCATTATATTCCATTTTGGAAGTGACAATAGACTGAGATGGGGATTAAATAAGTCCCCAATATTTTTTATTATTATTTATATTTCAAACATCAAACACATATCCTCATGAAACACATACATTAGTGTTTGATCATAGTCAAATATAATTCACCATGAAATATACTTCAACAAAGCAAGGGTTCATGTATACATATAAATAAGAACATAATATATACTCAAAAAAATTATATATTGATATTCAAAGCAGATTATAAAAAATGACACCTTTGGCAATACAACAATAAGATACAATCAAGAGATATCAACGCAATAAGCTATGATTATTGAATACACAAGATTATATTAACCTTTTTCATAAGACTTAAGATCATAATCAGACCTAAAAATACTTCAGAGACTTGGAAATTACATCAACATGATCAAAATATAATTATCAACACATGATATCAAATCTTCCCTCCTTAATCAACTCACCATAAATGAAACTTCACCATCCTTTGCTTTACTCAAATCATCCTCATAAAAATACCACCAGATAATAACCTATAATGTAAATTCTAGGGGTTTTGGGATAGGTCCCAAAGTGGGTTTTCTTCATAGCAAGATTTATTCAAAATAAGATAAAAGGGTTTTCAAAATATTAACATCACATCACCCAAAAATTCACTTTTATAGGCTATCTCATTCATTTAAATTCAAAATAGGCCAGTTTACCTCCTTTAGCTTGACCATACCAACTTAAAAAACATCACATAAGAATAACTGTAACATTCACAATTGATCCATATAAGTCAGGCCATGCACTAAAAACCTTCATCCATGCACCAAAAAATCCTCAAAACCCCACCAATGGAATGAGAAAAATCATCTCATTAAAAAATAATTTTACTCAATGCTCTAAAAATAACCACACATGAATAATATGTAATTTAAACATCATCCATGGTTTCAATTTACTTTAACCAATCATATTATTTCATTTAATGGACCCACCCACTTATTACCTTCACAAAATACTTGTTTCCAACACCCTTAGTTTACCTTTGGGCCTCAATACCATCCAATATGACCTGAAATATGTAATGTGACAAATAAATGGAAATAAAAAACATTTATAACACTTCTAATAAAAATAGATCGCATGAAAATATCATATGTTCAAGCGACATCAACTTTTTCCTTCACCAAAACAAGCTTCCTAAAAAGAAATTTTACAAATGCAATTGTTTCATACCTTTTAAATGATACTTTAAATACCTCAAAATGGATTCAATGGATTAAAAATTCATATCTCATTCACTTTATAGGTGATATAAAACATCAATTCATTCATTTCATGCTCCAACTAAATCTTTCTTTCAAAAATAGTGTCATGTCTTAGAAAGTAAGAAATATTCTTGCTCAAAAAACCTGAAAACCTCATAAAATCATGCAAAAAAAATTATAACATTGAAAATATATCTAATTATAATTTCTATAACATATTTTAACTCCTTCCAACTCCAAGTGGAAGGCCTTCAACCAAGTTGATCTCTACAAACTGCCTGAAACTACCCCAAAACTGCCCTTTGACCAATCAACATAAATGAAGCATACTTGAAAATTTAACTGCATCATCATGACTTAAAATAATTAAGTAAATAAATAAAAAATCACATACATTACATAATGGTCATTTATTTTACAACTCCTTTGGACAACCTTGTCCCAAACTCAAACTTCATTCAAAATGACCTATTTGAGTGGGGTACACTCATCACCATAAAGCTATATCATACCTTTATGGAAACATGGAGGAGTTCTATACATGATAAAATTATCATCAATTCACTACTAATAATTTTTTTTTCCACTTAGGAGCATTTTATCTCCTACCACTTTTGAGATAGGGTTTCAAACTCATAAAAAGTTATTTACCTTCTTAACATTCATTCATAAAAATTTGATGATGAAATTAGACCTAATTATTTTTTTAAACCTTCTAGACTAAATTTAGAAACATCCTTTGAAATCCAAGGTCCCATGCAAAACACACAATTCAAGATGAGCATCAGAAGACCCAATTTGAGATGGAAATGACCTTCTTCAAGACCATGTTTCATAAAAACTGACATAACATGTAAAATTATCAACATGGAAACCTGAAAGTTTTCTTCACAAGAACCATGACACACCCTACATACATCTCAATCATTCCATTTCACATTAAAAAACTCTATACTTTAAACCACTGAGACTTGCATAGCTAGCCCTTAGGGTTTTACATTGTAAAGGCTAGGTTAACTGAAATAACACTATAACTCACCATATAAAACTCAAAAGGATTCCCTAACATACCTTTTACATCATTATTCAACCTCCTACATGCATCCATGAGCTTATATAAGCTCCACAACTCAATCCCATTAAACCTTCTAACAGCCATACCTGGTCCAAATGAGCACCTGAAACATGGTCACCAACCTGTATCTACACACCTTAAGCTCATGTGAGTACTGCCCAAATCAAATCACAAAAAATGCTCTAAATAATTCCAAAATTCTTTTCAAGTCACCAAGAAGATTCAACCACCATGTACTGTCACCTAGGCTAGGTAGGTCACCTGATTAGGCTTATAAGAACAAACAACTCTCATTGAATCAACATGTGTAATAAAGAGCATAAATGAAATTTCATTCTTACATCAACTATGAGCATCATATGACTCCACTTCATCATCTAATTTTTCATTAATGAGGTTTTTCATCAATGACAACACCTAAATCACAACATGCCAACAATATCCCCCTTTGTCAATGATGAAAAACCACCTAAACTTTACCCCCTTTTCACATTAATGACAAAGGAATACATGTACATGTATATTATTTATCTTTCTCATCTTTATAGGATCATAATTTTTTTGGAAACATCAACCAAAGGTCTTATTCCAGCATGTAATCTTGAGATTCTTCACAAAAATATGATTTTTTGACCAATTTTCAAGCAATAAAGAACCATGCCCCCCCAGATAGAGTACATACAAAACCTCAACATGAAAAAAATCATGAAGGAAACATCATCATGCCTATGGTTTGGGATAAAAGACCATCATCCACCTTCCAAGAATTAAAAACTTTCTATTTCACCTCAAAGTTCTATTTTTCACTCAATTAGATCACTGTAGCAGACATATACTTGAAGCATAATATTCATGAACATGCCATTAATGGTCAATAAGTACCAAGAAATCCACTTTACCTTCATCCTTTAGCAAACTCAGCTTGAGAAGACACAATTTTGGCTCTAGGTATTTCTCTTCTTATCATTACTCTATCATTGGGACTTATTTCCCTAAATAGACACCTCAGTGCATTATATGCCAACTTTGATGAGCTCAAGAACACCATGCACATTATGACCTTGCAATCCACAAATACCCCTGAATTTAAGACATACTCCTCTATAGGAAAACATAACCACTTTTATCTTTACCTTGAATGCATGACTTAGATGAAGGTAAAACATTTGAGCACATCCCTAAAGTATTTACTCAGTCCTTGACAGTCATAAATAGATGAGACAATGCATTCATGAAACATAATTAGCTCAACTTTGGTGAAAACACCCACATCATACCTTGTACACCTAGGAAACATAAAAAAATCTTAGAGAAACAAAAATTCATGCTCCCCCTAAACGATTTAGGTCATAAAAATTATTTATACCTATAGAAGCATGTTTTCACACTATTTTTATAATGATAATCACCAAAAAATTATCCATCCTTCAAATCTAGCTTCAAATTTATCAAGAGATCATACCATTTTAGCACATGAAATACTTTGATGAATATCACTGTTATCTCCCCCTGACTAATCAGGATTCTGCATACTTGAAACTTCATTTTAACACCACTGTATAACTTATTAACACATACAAACCTGTAGGGTGTGATAATGGAGCACAAAGATCAGTCATAGTCAACAAGACACACCCATAACCTCTTCTGATATCACAGTCACTTTCATAATCACATGTACACATCGTATATGGAATTAAAATAATCCTTATACATGAAGAAACACCATAATATTCCCTTTTACACATAATCTTCAACCCTATAGCTTACCATACTTTGTCCATTTCATGAAGTCTAAGACCTACTACATAGTTCACTAGCATGGATGCATTAGTGAACCATGATTCGGTTCAAGAGAGACTTATTTTGTTTTAACATACCTTTATGTTCCTTATTCTCTATTATGAGTTTTTGAGATGCATATATTCCATGAATCATTACCTTCTATGACTCTCATGTACCTATTAAATCTTCTCAAACCAGTGGCTTATCAAAATCATCGCAGTAGGCATGTTCATTTAGACCATACATCATCTTTAAACTTGAGAAAATATTTCACATAACCTTCACAACTATAGAAATTAGTGAAGATGAATAGAATCATTTTACATTCTCAGAGTTGTGTTCATTCAACATTTAGACCATCTAATTTGATATCTACCTATAGGAATGCATAATTACACATGTGGCAATACACTTTTCTCTCTCACATTTCATACAATTTTTCCTTGATATTCACATCCTTGACAATCTCATACTTACAACACAACATATCCTTCATGCATTGTAAATATACTCATGAAAAAAATTTGATCATGACATACCTCATAGCATTGCTTTGATACTTTATGACATCACTTGACATTTATACTACTGACTTGGAGTTCATTACAATTTGATGTAGAACATCTCAATAATAAATACCCATGATAGACTCAATAAACTTGTCTCATACATGAAATATATTGGCATTTTCATAGTCTCAATATGGTCATCAGGGACCAAATGTATGTTACCCCTAGTCTTCTTTTCTACCCATTAATCATACAAAACTCATATATCACTACACTATTCTCAAGATATCTAGAAAATATTTGAAACATGTCATGCACATGATCAAGGTCAAATGGAATCGTTTAAGATCAATAATTTTTTTATTAAGGGTAAAGGTTTTTTGAATGGAATCCTACCTAGGTACAAAAAGGCTAGAGCCTAGATATACAATTCTTAATGTTTGAGAAACCCACTGGACAAGTCTAGAAAAAATAATGACTAGACATCATACAACACAAAATCAGTGTGAAGTCAACACAAATTCAACATGTTCAAAACTGAGATATAAAGACTAAAAAATAATAAAAAATCTAGCCTGGATTCATCACAAAGTCAACACAAAATCCACATAGCTGAGATGTAAAAACATCCAAACTATTTCATGAGCTTTTGGAAGCTTTTTTTTACATTCTCCAGGCCCTTCTTTATATCTCTGAAAGTATTGCCCTTGTTGGTTTTTTCCTTTTTAGGAATGCCTTATTGTGAAATGATCAGAGGGAGAGGAAATCCAAAGTGCTCTTGTGCATGCTTAAAATGCCACATTTTTTGTTCTTGATTCCTTCCATCTATTTGAAAAACTCCATATTATTAACATGACTGAACAAGTCCAACATTGTATGGTTGTCATCAATTGCACTACCACATTCCTTCTTACTTCAATTCTTATTTTGAAATCTTTAATTTTACCCAAGTGAGATTCTGAATCAAAATTGGACTTGGGGTCTTCTATTCATAGATGGATTTTCCTTTATTGTCAACGGACAGAAGACCTAAATATAGATTCCTCTTCACCTATAAAATTGGGGGTTGGTGGTGTCATATCCTTAATTGGACATATTTTCCCTCTTACTCCTAATGGGTTATTGAGAGGAGTCACCCAGGAACTTGATGAAAGAAGGACAAGGATTACAAGAAATAATAGGAAGGAGAGAGGAAGGGAAAGGTAGAATGGGAAGGTAAAATGACATAGAGGTAGAGAGGGTATAGAGGAGGGTTGTAAGGGTTGCGAGAGAGGAATAGGAGGAAGAGGAGAAGTGGTTATAGGGGATGTTGAGGTGTTGGGAAGGTAGGTGAAGATTTTGAAAGTGAAAGAAAGCATCAAAGGAGGAGGGTTGAGAATGGAGAAATCAAAGAATTTGTAGAGCAGAATGATCACAACATGGTGGAGTGGATGAACACATTTTCCCATTTTAACTAATTCCACATATTTTTAAAGGGAATGAAGGATGAAAAAAGAGAAACTGACAGAGTATCTTCTCCAAAAATGATTTAGAAAAACAATGTGGTAAAAATGCATAACCATGTACCTACCCTCCACGATGATAAATTTCATGATGGAACAACACCACAATGGTATATAGAGGAGGAAAGGAGTCACAAAAAAACCCTTTCTTTCCAATCAGAGACTCACCATCATTGAGAAATTTCCACTCCACATCAATGTCAATATTTTTCTTGTAAAAATTTAGCCCCTTTTTATTAAAGTTGGTTATCTCGGAAATTATCACATTATTAACATCAAAAACCCTTCATCTTGTAAGTAACCCTTTTATTGTTCCATTTTTTTACAAGTTTCTAAGACAAATGTAAATCATGTCCCTTAATTCTCTCCATGAAGAAATTAAATCCTCGAGCTCTTCATTATTTCTCCATTCATCAATATTAATAGGATTGGTTTTACACTGCTGCAACATAATGATTAAGTGGTCTGACCAACCCTTAATGTATATGGGTCCATCACTAATATATAGGTTAATATTTAATAATATTTATATTTATATTTATATTATTAAATATGCTAACCTAGGTATATACTTTAGGTTAAATATTTAATATCATGAAATGATTATATTTCTAATATTAAATACTATAAACCTAGGTGTATGTGTCAACCATTTTAGGTTGAAAAGGTGGGTGAGGAGACATACCTGATCACCTTATATAAAAAGGACTTTAGGTCCTCATTTCATATATTCAGGAAATATATCAAAGGTGTGCAAATCAAGTGATTTGGTTTTACCCTTGGTAAATAGGGTTTCAAAGGAGGAGGTGATCTTACTGGATGTAAAATAAGTTTTTGAAAGTAAAAGGTTATTTTCAAAGTGATTTTTACCCTATTGGGTTTTCCACTATAAATATTGTGTCACATGTGTTATTTATTTCATGTAAGTATTTTTTATTTACTTATGTTATGATGTAATCTTTATTTAAATATTTATTGTAACATTATATAATATGTAAGTTGATTAAATCCATATTTATTAGAATCCTCAAATTCTAACATGGTATCAGAGCGAGGTAAATTAAATAAATTAAGATAAAATGTTTTGTATTTTATTTATTTAATTTGTATGGGTTTTTCAACCAACCGAAAGGGTATTTAAAAGTATTTGGTCCCTCTTTTTCCCTAATTTATTTTTGTATTACATTTTTGTAATTAAACTCTCGGTAAATTTTTTAGGGGTTTTCAATTTTGAATCCCTAATTTTTTTGGGGAGACGTAATATGATATTATTCTTACTTTCATTTACATTTTGTAAATTATATGGAATTAATGTTTGTTTGGAGATTGATGTGTGCATTTTGTAAATTATATGGAATTAATGTTTGTTTGAAAATTGATGTGTGCTCAGGTGAAAGGGGCTTCAAATATTTACCTATGTGAAAATCACATACAAAAAAAGAAAGGATTTATTACTATATGAAATAATTTTCATGTTTTCTATAATTTCAAATGTTCACAGGTTAAATATTTCGGAAGGTAAATTCATACCCGTGTTCTTTGGTCCCCTCTAAAATGATTCAATTTGAAAAACTATAGTTTATAGTTAATCTATAACTATATCCTATATAATTTGAAAACTATATTATTATTTTTAAATAAAAAAATATATAATATAGAATAAGGTTTATATAATAATTTATATAAACATCATATTAAAATTTATATAGTTTTGGATTTAAAAAACCTATATATTAATAGCCTTAAACCATATTAAACTTACATGGAATTGAGAGAAAAGTCAACAGACCATATTCTAAGCCTAAGTTTAAATCATTTTTAAACTTAACTTATAAATCAGGCATATATAGTTTTTTTAAAAAGAAACAAACCTAAGTTTAAATCATGTTTTATATATATGGTTAATTTAAATCGCTTAAAATATAAATTTTAATAGATTTGGTTTATATATGTTTTAAAAAAAAAAACCTAATTGCTTGCTTTTTTTAGTAAGGGGGCCCATGTTTATTGTTTGGCCATGAATGGATTATGTTTTAAATCTTAATATGTATTAAATAAAACCTAACATGTATCCCTAATCATTTATATTATCCATGTAAGGGGGCAGCCCCATTCATTTATATCTTATAGTTTATAAAAACTATATAAATAAACCTATTTAAAGGTTTTCTTTTATATAAGAGTGGGAGTGGAGAATAAAATGAGATAATATCTCAGGTATAAATGTGGAACTCTCAAGTATAAATAGAGAATTAAAAAAAAAATGTGGCTAGTTTATTGGTGGACCATGTGAAGTGTGGTAAATATTTATTAAAATATTGGTAGTTATATCCACATAAAAGTTTTAAAGTTTTTAGCTTGCAGGAATTATATAAAATATTTTACAATATTTCCATACTTTTAAATATGTGCTGGGTAAAATTAAGAGTAAATGAAGGGAGGAGACAAGGTTCATGAAAATAGGGATTTTAATTTATTCATTGGTTGGGTAAAATTATTTGTCCTCTTTGTAAACTATGTAGGTTAATCTATACTCTCGTAAATCTACTTGCACATGGTAACATTCTTTTAACTTGGTCTATGTCCTTTAAACCCCTTTAATAAGGGTTATGTGTTTTTTATATAAAAAAATATACTATAGTTTAGATTTTTTATGAACTATATGTTGTTTTTTATTTACATTTTATAAACTATATACCTTTAAAAAAAAGTGTATATATTTTTACATTATAAATTATAATAGGTTATTATAATGTATTAAAATATAACCTCCCTAATATTATAGAGAAGAAGAAATTCTGAAATTTCACATTTTAGAAAATACATAAGTTTTGATTAAATTTGACGGTCAAATGACCATCACGGTAGACCAAACATAAGACAATATGACTATCATTTGAGACGTCAAATTTAAGCTCATAGGTTCTATGAAAGTTTCATTGTGTTAAAATTGACGGTCAAATGACCGTCATAACATACCAAAAAAAGCCATTATGATGGTCATTTAGACGTCAAATTTAAGTCTAGACGGATCCTTTTCTATATTTATTTTGTTTCAAAAATTTGTTGTTATGCATTCTTAGGGGTCTCTTCTTCACTTCTATATGGTCAAAATTTTTTTATATAAATCTGGGGTATAATGCAAAGCCATTTAGATTGCGGGTTATTATTTTGATCATGGGAGGTTAATTAGTTATGATCAAATAGTTTCTTTAAATCTATAAAATTTAGATATGATTCTATTAAAAGTGTTGTTTTTATTATTGATAAATATGTATCTAATTTTGTGGTACATTGTATATTATAATGGAGTGTGTTTTATAGGTTTAGGAAAATAATGACGTCCAACTATTTCTGTCTTGACAAAACCCAGATCCTGAATGAAACCAACTATAACATTTGGGTTGAAATAGAATTTATGGTGAAGAAAATCTGGATGATTGTTTTTGGATTTGAGGTTTGTCCCACCAGTCATCAAGCAACTGTAGATAACATGAATGCATTCTTACAATGAATGCAAGAGGCTCTTTCTATGATTTTACGCAATGTGAATGACAAGTACCTTCTACACATTGGTAATATCGAATATCTGAAAGAGGTATGGAAACAACTAAAATCCATGCATGAAGGATACTTGGTATATCAAGGTTTGTATATTTTTTATGATTTCTCTTTTGCATCTTGTTTTATATCTCGAAGTTTGAATAATTCAAAACTATGGCATGAAAGGTTATGAAATATTAATTATCCAAGCTTATATGAAATGTATAGATATAATATAGTAAAAGACTTACATGTGTTATCATCTTCTCTTATAGTTACTTTATTAAATGCTTCTAAATGATGGTTTTGATTCTTATTTAGTATATGCTCATGATGATGTTTTTATTTTATAGATGTTTCTAAAACTTTTATCTTCCTAGATAAGAAATTAAATTGGGCTCAATCTATGTTAGAAAGTTTAAATCCTATTAATCTTAGGAAAATGACCAGAAACCATTATATGTACCATGAATTAATTACCTTATATGAACTTGAGTTATGAAGTATTATAGGGTCTAGGTGGATATACAAAGTAAAATATAATGTTGATGGTAGTATTAACAAACATAAAGCTAGACTTGTTGTTAGAGATTTCACTCAAAAACCTAGTATTGATTATGTTGAGACATTTCCTGTAGCTAAAATGAGTACTTTTAGGGCCTTATTTGTAATTACCACTCAATTTGGGTGGGAAATCCACCAAATGGATAAGAAAAATAAATTTTTGAATTGTGATTTAAAATAAAAACTTTACATGTTTCAACCTAAAGGATTTGAAGAAACTGGGAAAGAAAACTATGTTTGTAAGTTGAGAAATCCTTGTATGGTTTAAAGCAAACTCTTAGAGTTTAGTATGCGAAAATTGTTTTCCTTCTTTAAAATGCTAGGTTTTGTTAATTGTTCTTCTAACAATGATATATTCATCAAGAAATAAGGCTCACATATTAGCATTATGTGTGTGTGTGTGTTGATGATTTTCTTATGTCTCATGAGAATTTTGATTTAATTCATAGGATTAAAGAGAAATTGAAGTAGTACTTTGAAATGAATGAGTTAGGTCTCTCACATCATGTTATTTATATGACTGTATTTCATTTTATTGTTATTTTTCAAAACACAATATGTAACCATTGTATTGAATTTTTTTCTTATGATTGATTGTAAACAATTTTCTACTTCAATGGAAGTTGGAATAAATATTGATCATATATCTGCATATAAAAAAGATTGATCATATTTTATATACATTGTTAGTTGATAGTTTGATTTATCTAACTATAAATAGATCAGATATTTCCTATACAGTAGGAATACTTCAAGGTTTATACAGGAACCTTTTTTAGAGGTCATTAGAATATTGCAAAAGGATTTTTTAGATATTTGAAAGGAATAATCAATTATGGGTTGTATTATAATAAGAATGAAAATACTATCTTATATGGATTTTGTGATTCTAACCATACTAATGTTGTGTTATAACATATGCTGGATATGTGTTTAAGTTTTTTGGTGTAGGAACCATTACTTGGAACAAAAAATACAATCAAAAATCTCCATTTCTTCGACTGAGGTAAAGAATTACAATGGAAGAAGCACAAAAGCCATGTGGCTGCAACGGCTATTGGTAGAGACACACATGGAAACTAAAGGAAGTATTTCTCTTCTATGTTGTGGTCATATTTTTATTACTCTTGATTAAGAATCCAATTCAACATTAGAGGATGAATAACATTAAGCTACATATACACTTCACCCATGAGAAGGTGCAAAGTGATGAGATAAATCTCAAGTTCATGTTGACCGAAGAACATGTTGTTGACATCTTCATAAATTCCTTGAGTACTGCAAAGTTTTGTCACTTTCGTGAAAATCTTGGATTGTCGGAGTTTCCATTAAGGGGGAGTGTGCATGATAATTTCACCTCCTAATAGAACTTGGTTTTTGTAAAAATACCTTCGGGTATTTGTAAAAGACCTTTGGGTAAGTGTAAAAAAAGACCTTCTGGAAAGTGTAAAAAGACCTTTGGGTATGTATACCTCCTCGAATTATTTTTTAGAATGAAGTGTAGAAAGATATTAAAGGTGGTCTTTAGTAAAATCTTTAGTGCTATTGAGTTTACTAGTAAACATCCAGTTCAAACATATTGTTAAGGAGGTACTTGGTTTTAAAAGAATCTTATATGTTTGGGTTCAATAATCTTTTATGAGAACCTGTGAGAACATGTAAAACTCAAAAATCATACTTAGCCACTGATCATGGGATGATCTTTGGGATTCCAAATCCCTTTGTACCAAAAGATAAATTGAGTATGATGAAGTTGTTATAATTCCTTCAACTGATATGCTAGCCTAAAACCTTTATGGTTTAAGGATTGTAAATCCTGTAGTGTACCATGGGTAGGTAATCAATTGACATATTTTATGTTATCCCACTTAACATTAAGGGGGAGTGTTAGAACATAATGATTAAGTGGTCTAGCCAACCCTTAATGTATATGGGTCCATCATTAATATATAGGTTAATATTTATTACTATGAAATATTTATATTTCTATTATTAAATATGCTAACCTAGGTATATAATTTAGGTTAAATATTTAATATCATGGAATGATTATATTTCTAATATTAAATATTATAAACCTAGGTGTATGTATCAACCATTTTAGGTTGAAAAGGTGGGTCAGGAGACATAACTAATCACCTTATATAAAAATGACTTTAGGTCCTCATTTGATATATTTGGGAAATATATCAAAGGTGTGCAAATCAAGTGATTTGGTTTTACCCTTGGTAAATAGGGTTTCAAAGAGGAGGTGATCTTACTGGATGTAAAATAAGTTCTCTAAAGTAAAACATTATTTTCAAAGTGGTTTTTACCCTATTGGGGTTTTCCACTATAAATATTGTGTCACATGTGTTATTTATTTCATGTAATTATTTTTTTATTTACTTATGTTATGATGTAATCTTTATTTAAATATTTATCGTAGCATTATGTAATATGTAAGTTGATTAAATCCACATTTATTAGAATCCTCAAATTCTAACACGTTCACCCCTATCTTGACCCCTGAAATGAGCAAGAGAAAACAATCCTTATTAAAATGAACCTCAAAAAGGGATAGAGTAAAAATAGGAACTAAGTTATTATTCCACACATGTTAATTACAAATCTCTAGTGATATCTACCTTTTAAGTATCTATAATATTAAATACAATCGCTAGAGGATTCTCATCATCATTCTAGATTTTGATATCATAATTTTCCATATCATTTGTTAGATGATTCCCTTCACGATAAGTATGATGAATTTCATAAGTTTCAAATGTGTTGAGAAAATGATGAGCTTCATACATAATTCTTTTAATAGACATCTTATCCATTTTTACACCCTTGGTAAAATGGAAAACTTGAGAAAGTTGGAGCTGGGCACTTTGGTGGAGTTCCAATGTTGAATATGGAGAAAAACAGGTCAGTTTCATATGTTCTTGGAGTATTTGCAGTTGATTTGGGGATTTGGTATAATTTGGTGTACATTTCCCTTCTTCTGGAGCTTCTAAAGGAGATCATATCTTAGCCAATTTTGGGTTCAAAAATGAGAAAATATGAGAAAGATGGTGAAATTTGGCTTTGGAGCACTTCATCTCCATTTTTTATTCTAACTTCTTAGCCCAAGAAAAATTCTAAGGAGTTAGCGAATAATTTGGAGAAAAATGTAAAAATATGTGAAAAATGCGGCTAAAACCACACAACAAGGGAAAAGCCGCGCAATTTTTTGCAAAGTGCACAACCATCGTAACAAAGGAAAAATCCACGGAAAGTGCATGAAATAAAGGAAAAATTTTTTGCAACAAATGCAAAATATCAAGCTAGGGAAAAAAGCCAAAGCCACAAATCTCAAGGCAAGGGAAGTTTTTGCAAAATTCAAATTGCAGCAACAAAGGAGAATTTTGCAGTAGTTTTTTCGTACAAATTTAGAATGGCCATAACTTTTGACCCACTGCTCCAAAATAAGTGTCACAAACTTTATATCATTGGAAAGGTATTAACATCCTCCATGTAATGAATTTATTTTAACATTTTATTTAGGTTAGATAGTGGGAAAAAATTATGGAAATGTATTCAGCACAAAAATGTATAGTTTCAGGCATCCAACCGTTGTAACCTTAATGAGGTATGGTGCCCATTTCTTCTTCCAGAAGCTAGAAAATCAAGGAAAATGATGTTTTCAGAGGTGCTACCATACCTTTTTTAGATCGTTTCAATGAAATCTTTTTGTGGGTGAGAGTAGAAATCCTAGTTTCATCTTTCTCTCTTCTCTCATTCACTTCTATATATTGTAAATAAACTTCTCATTTTGAGAAGGATGGATATTATGGGTAGGGGAAACTCTTACAAATTTTTTTATCACATCCATTTGAGATTCTAAGTCCTTCACATGGATACTGCAAATGTAATCATGCCTTTATTTTGTCAAATGTAATGGACTGTGTAACTTTGTGGAGCAATCAAATTGTGTATTGTGGTGTTTTCTCAACTCTTTCTCATTTTCTTGGATCTCTTTGCCTCTCTATTGTTATTTGTTCTATTTTGTGTCATATTTCCTTTCATTTTTAGGTAAATTTTGTTGTGTTTAATGGAGATTAGATGGTGGTAAATGCAAATCTTGGTTTCACTGCCATAGACTGTCTGGCCTTCCCTTATTGCATTTTCCACTGCTATTCTCCCTCAAGCAGGATATTCCAGCCCCTTTTTCTGGTGCTATCATCACCCTCTATTAGTTAGGATTTCCCTTTCATTTATCTTTATAACCCTCTCTCTCTCCTTGGTCCCTTGGAATGATTAAGATATCCTTAGGATTAGTTAGTTACATTTTCCCTTCTAGGAGTAGTTTAGTGTTAGGATTAAGGTAGAGGAACCAATCCTTCTCTGGAGGGTCCATATCAAGTTTGCAAGTCCCAAAAATTGAGATATGGTCCAATTTTAGCAAAAATTAGATATATGCACACACCATGATCTAGAGGGTGCTAATTTTTTGTGACAACAATAGTTTGGACACGCCCCAGTGGGACAGGATTGAGGAGATTTACATCTTCATTTCAGCAAGTTTATGTGTTCTTGTTGAAATATCAGCCTTTGGAGGCATGTTTAAAGCATATATGATGACTCCACTAATCCAAACAACCCATTTTATGAGTTTTAGACCTTTCCTTTCCATCCATTTTTTTTCCATATCTTTTATTTTTCTTCCATCCATGAAGTTGTGTAATCATGACTTCATTCCCATCATGGAATTCACACTTGCAACAACAAAACCATTTCAATCCACCTCCAATTTGTTTCAAGGCACCTCCATATTAGTTTTATAATCATATTTAGAACCATTATGCCTATCCCTATGAGCAATTATCAATATTAGTTTGGCTATGGAGCTTATCAAGAACAAGGGGTATGTAGGTAATGATGATCATTCTATGAAGAACACTAATTTTACAGGAGAAAGTTCAAAAGAATGGAGGAAAATATGGTGCAGACTCAGGGCTACATCTTAATTGAAATAATTCAGGATTTGTTTTAGGGTCCCTTGTCCATGGGTTGGCCCTATGCCAAGACACTACAACCCTCAATAAAAGCTTGACTTCATGGTTGAAATGCTATCCACAACTTGCAAAGTGGATTGAGGAGATAGAAGGCTTATGAACTTAGTTCTGAGGCAAACCTTGTCAATGGGTAAGTCCTACACTATCAAACTCATAGTATTTCCTTTTGATTATTTCCTAATCTACATCATTTCAACTTGAATGTCATGATTCTAAACTTTCTTACATGTTACCCCCATTGTGGAATCCATTTCTCCACCTTCTACCTTTCCATCTCATCTTGAATTTTCTTCCCTTTTCCCTTCTAAAAATACATCCCCTCCAAAAATAAAATAAATTGAACCTTCCATTCCACCACCAAAAGTAATGCAATAATAATTTGGATCCAAATCCACCCCTCATCTTGCATTCCCAAACCCATTTTGGGAAATAAGAAAATCAATCAAGGAGGGAATAAAATTGAAGAACTTAGTAGGGAAGAATCAACACAGAATTTGAGAAATTGGGTTGCCAAGTTCAATATTACTCAAATGCCATTGATTAATAAGCCTCAAATGGGAGTTGGAATTCAAAACAAGTGGAAAAGATCAATTTTGTAGTGGCAGAAGAACAAGAATGAGAAAATGATTATCAACAATCCACTTACTCCAAGTGTAATGTTCACATTGGCACTATAATTGTAGAAGTTGGTGATCCATCACCAGTTGTAGAATTAGTTAATAAGGAAGAAGAAACAAATCCAAATCCATAATAAGAGGACCACAAGGAGGAGACTAAGCCAAATTTAGAGACCTTGAATGAAGATGACATCATTGAAATCCTCTTTCTTTCATTTATAGAACCTAATTTCAGTTGATGAACTTATGATTGACGAAGATATCCAAGAAGATCCTATTGTCCAAAAAAATCCTCAAGAGAATAAAATGGAAAAATTATACATCTCAAACTTCATGTTGGATGAGTAAATCAGACAAAAATATCATTTTGGTCTTCAAGAAGAGGAGTGGTATATCAGACTTTAATCTTTCTCATTGGTGTCCATGTCCTTTTGTGTTCTTCCTCTAAATGGATTTCCCTTCACTCTAGGTTGATCAACCTATATTTCCTTTGTGTCAACACTTAGTTACCTACTAAAATCATGAGAACTATTTATTAGAACACCCTATTTGAATTCATAGACATAAATATGTATACTATACTCGATACACACTATCCACACACATTTTTCAAGCTCAGAATGGAAAGACTTGGCCTTGAGGCCTTATTTTTTTCTCAATCCCATTTTGTGCCTTGTATCTTTGTTCCACCATCATGGTTGAGTTGATTTATCTACCCATGAAAATAGAACCACCCAAGTATCTTCTACAAGAGCCTATTATTGTGTTATGCATCATGTATCCAAAACAAGTAGGATTATGTACACAATTACAACTTTTATTGACTGCTACATTCAAGAATTAAGCTTCATTAGGAGATAAGAGTATGTAATGAGATGGGATGAAGTGTCATGACCTTAATTTGCATTCATGAAGATGAAACTAATCATAACACAAGTGTTCCTAATCCTAATTAACCTTGAAAAGCATCAAATCACTCTAAAAATTAGACTGTGACTGTAAAACTAGTAACCACGAACTTGAGTGATAGGGGAGTCAGGGAAGTAGTACTTTCCCATCAATTTTAGTCCTACATATTTGGGAAATAAAAGGAGACCCCGAGAACATTAAGATTTCAAATTTTTACCATGGGAATTTTGAGATTAGTGATGCCCTAGTTCGAGGAAAAAAGGTTATACAAAATTCAATCTTCAGGACAAACTCGATCATGTCAAGGCTCAATAAAAACTCTAATGGAATGCTTGTGGTCTTGTTTTTAGCTGGAAAATGCTTCAAAAACATGATATGGAGATATTAACGATGATTGTTCATTTCAAGCTCACTATCTGGTTCATAGCCATTACTACATATAAGAAATAGTACACAAAATACAACAAAAACATGCAAATTAGATCACTATAATCTTCATATCACTTATTCACCTTCAATCAAGCATATTACAATCTCTAGTTCGAGGATATTGATAAAAAAATCTATCCAAGTCCCAAATTACATGCTTAAAACATCTTCCCTATTATCTCTCAACTAGATCCTACAATAGTTCAACTATAACTAAAATTAGAGAAGGTGGAAGGTAGAATGCATGCATTATTGACGTTATCCAAGCTGATCGTAGAGAACTCCTTTTTGTCTGGGAAGGACTACTTGTAGATGCAAAACAAGACCACAAAAGAGTATTAAATAGCATATGACAGTGGACTGCCTAGCGTATGCTAGATCTAGGAAGCGTGGTGCTTCCTAGAGAGGTTGTCAATCCACTATTTAATAACAATTTAATGTGAATAAGAAACTGAAATAAATAGGTCCTATTACAATGTAATGATTTAGGTTTCTCATACACACAATACACTAGATTTTATGCTAGATATCAAAATAACACTAAATCTAATTAGAACCAAGGTTTGTTCAGGTCAGGCAGGTCTGTCAAAGGTCTGGTAAGGGTCTGGGGCTGATTGGTTGAGGTCTGGGTTGGTTTTGGGTGAGTGGGAAGCTTGTTGGTCTGAGAATATAAAATGACACAGAGACCAGTATCGGTCGGGTGACCGATGCCAGTATGGGGATGAAACCGATGGTGGTCAGGGAACCGACGTTGGTAGGGGAAATAGGTAGTAAACTATTAAAAATAAGTTTTTAGGCTCTCTGTGATTACACAAAGAGTGAGGGTAGTGTGGTTTGGGTCGTAATATGGCTGAGAAGACTCAAGAATACTAAGAAGAGGTTTAGAAGGGTGAAAAGGATTGGGGTGGTTGAATAGTGGGTTGGTGGGAAGAAGGTGATGTACGGGTAACAGAAGAAATAAAATACTGAAAGAAGCAAGAGATCTACAATGGGATAAGCACAAATGATTAAAATCACAGTACTTACTTGGTATTTTTTAGATCCTTGTGAGTTGAGATGGTTGATGGTTGATCAGAGAAGAGATGTGCTTGAGTCTAGTGTCATGGTAGTACAACCTGTGTGCTCCTGTGAGTATTCCAATGCTCTGGAAGGAGAACTGACTACTTGTCTTGCACTGTGGTTGTGTGTGTTCATCATCTAGATGTAGGAGGGCTTGAAGATTCAAGCTTGAATGTAATAAGGCTCCAATAACTAAATGACCAACCCATGTAAAGAGTTGTAAAATTGTATATAAAGGAACTGATGGCAGTTTAGGTGATGGACGTCGGCCGAGGATAAACCGGCGTCAGTTAGGGTGAATTAGTCAAAGTTACCAAAAATAGCCTGATCTTTACTATGTTTGGCGTGATCTTGATTGCTAATCTGGGTCTCAAGTGATGGTTGGTGCTTAGATAAGTAGTAGTGTTGTTGGAGAAGGAATATGAATTTAATTTTAGGGTTTGAAAGAGTCCCAATTGTTTAAGATAAGTAGAGACTCAATCTTAGTTAATTAATAGGCTAGGAATAGGTCCATGGTGAGGTGTCTAGGTGATGTGGCTAGGTGAGGTGTAAATTAACTTAATTAAAGTAATTAAGTTAATTAATAATGTGAGGATGAACATTAATTCAATTGTAAGTAATTAAATTAATATGAATGTGGGGTAAGGGGTCATGGTTAGGTGAATACATTATGTTAATTAATTAAAGGGGACTAAGGGGAGTGTGACCCAAATTTGGTGTCTACATTTTCCCCTTTTTGTCATGTAGCTTGTATTGATAAGCGACGCTGACAAAAATAGGAAGTCGTTGTCTCAGGTATAATTGAATATTAGGTTTCCCCAAGTATGGGTGGAGGTGATCCCCCTCAAACCAGGATCTGATGAGGTAATAGAGGGAGTCAGTGAGTGGTTTGATAAATGTGTAAGTGATGAAAACAAGGGTAGGTGGGTTTTAGGTAAGGGTGAGTTTGGTTCAAGTAATAGGTAGTGGCAGTCTAATGCACACACATGTATAGAATGTGATATGGTACCAGGGTGAAGAGCTTGCAAACTCCACTTCATCAAAGGTCGATAGGTTTATCCAAACAAGGTTGAAGTGGTTCAGGTATCCAAGGTATAGGATACAATCCTGAAACACAACCAGGCAAGGTGCAGGAATGGGAAATAGGTTTGTTCTAGGTCACCAAAGGTATGGTTGGGATAAACAACATGACATTAGGCAAGGTAAGGTCATTAGGCTGAACAACAAGAGTATCATCATCACAAGGTATAACAAGTAAGACCATTTGAGTGTCACAATGGTCGGGGTTGGGTTGGGTAATTTAGGCATGGCCATAGGTAAGGCCATGTTAGGGGAAAAACATGCCCCAACTGATTGGGAGGTTGGGTTGTAGGTAATAAGGTCATTAGGTTGAGTTGTAAGGATGGGTTCAAACTTTGGTAAGGTGAAAAGGGTTTCGGGAAATCAAATGTGGTGAGAAATAGGGGTATGTAAGGTTCAAACAGGCTAACCAATATCAGTTAGGGGAAATTGATGTCGGTCAAGGGTAAACCGACCACGGTGCACTAGGGCACATGACTGATACCAGGTCAAGATAAACTGACGTCGGTCAGGTCGGGGTAGGGTAAAAAGTAAAAATCCATATGTTACGGATTCATTTTAACCTTTTCACTTGTAGAAAATGACACAGAAAGAGGAGTTTTAGCATTTTTCATGGAGAAAAGGATGAGGTCTTGTACCGGGATGAGTTAGAGTTATCTGAGTGGCTAGAGGAGCTAGGTGGATGGTTCCACGAGATCAGTTGGAGTGATTTGATTGGCTAGAGAGCTGAGAGTTTGATTGGAGGTATGGCTGCGGTAGGAGGAGGCACTAAAGGTCCACCAGTTCAGAGACTGGAGGTGCTAGCGAGGAGGAGGGAACGTGTTGAGGTAGGAATCAATCCATATTGTGTATTTTTTTGAAATTTGTGGTAAAATGAACAAATGGGGTGGGAAATTGAAAATTTGAAATGAGGTTAAAAATGAATGAAATTGGGTACTGGGAGGGTGCAATGTAGATTAATTAGGTGAGCCAAAATGAATTGGGGTGGGGTTAGGTGGGATTGGGGTAGATTTTAGGTTGTATTTTTCAATTTTTTTCAAAATTTGGGGCATGGGGGTTTGGCCTTAGGGCCGAACCAGAGACCGATGCCGGTTAGGCATCGGCCGACATCGGTTTGGCATACCAGCATCGTTGGTTGAAATAGGTGACCAGTACCATGGAGTGACTGGTGCCAGTTACAGGTGACCAATGCCGGTCACTGTGAAAAATGACCTAGGTTATAAATGGTTAAGTTATGGGGAATGATGAACTTATAATATAGAGAGGTAAGTATTGTTAGAGAAATGGGAGGCAGAGTAGAATTGAAGTAGGTGGGTTGAAGATATACATAGCTAGAAATAGGCAGATATGGGTTATGTGGAATATCAAAGGAGAGAAAGTGATGAAATAGAACATGGGGACTTCTGTAGGCTAGATAAAATGTATGATAGGTTAGCAAAATAATTAAGAAATAGATAGGTAGGTATAGTAATGTGGGTGTGGGGTGGGCAGGTGGGTAGGGGTGAAGCAATGAGTAAAGTAGGTAAGTACTTGACATTGTTGAGTTTCATGGATGCAGGCACGACATCAGTTGACGATGCATGATAGGGTCCCACCCTTATTAGGGGTGATGTGACCTAGCATCATGAAGGACGATTGGACTCATATGCGAGAGGTTAGATTGGTTGGTATTAGGTGGTTTAGGTGGATTTGATGGGATCATAGTCTTATGGTCACTCTCATCGATAGATGGGATGTAGTGACCAACACATTCCATCTACCCACCAGTGAGATGATGATCACGCTAGAGGATGTATACCAGATTCTATGGTTACTGATTGTTGGGGAGCCTATTTATTCAGTGTCAACAGATGAGGCTTTTGAGGTGATGATTACAGTATTTGGGGAGATGGTGAGTGACTTGACTGAGCATAGTGCTAGTCTTGTATATGAGGCTTTGTATGTTGTGCACCCGCAGGAGACTCGGTTAGAAATACTGATGATGGTAGTAGTGGGATGTTATGCACTCCTGACTCAGAGGGTAACCAATTTCCTAGGGGATTGATGGGAGTTCTACGAGATATGATTGAGGATTGAGTATGTTTTTCATGGGCCTACATATCTAGCACAACTATACAGGGAGCTTTGGGCCTATAGAGGATGTGATGGTATGACATCTGTTGTACATTCCTACTACACTGTTGGGCATACTAGCACATAGTGATTGTGCACCCATGGGGACTGCCGATAGTAAGATTGGCATCATGGTGGTCAGAGGGATGGATACAAGGGAGATGGGTGGCAGTAGGGGCACATCCATGAGTAGAGGAGGCAGTACATGATGTGACCTATTACAGACGACAACTGGAGGGTTTATATGCCATGGACATAGTATGTTGGCCATATGTTATTTTTCCTACATTTAGAGGGATGTCTCAGGAGTTACAGGGGCTACAATGTTTGAGGTGGATACAGGGAAGACATTTCAGTGAGCACGAGATGATTCCGGTGGATAGAGTCCATGTCAGTTTAGACTACAACAGGATGTGCCCCCACCATTCCCACAGTAGCGCAGAGATGATGTAGAGATACCTTTGTCTCCACCTCATCCTACAGACCCAACAGGATAGGAGGAGGTACCAGTTGATATGAGGTTGGATGATGCAGGGACCACTATGGCATATAGATAGTGGTGGGTAGTAGAGTTACAGGTAGCACCACCATGGCCAGGTCAGCCAGATTTAGCCACAGTGATGGTTTAGAGGGATGCCTTACAGGGACAGGTGACTACTCTGGGTGTTTAGTTGACACCATCATAGGCACAGGTAGCCACTTTAAGAGGGCAGGTGACTACGTTACAGGGTCAGCTGGCAATCACTCAGGCACAGGCTCCTGCACATAGCTCCTAGGGGATGGAGCCAGGTAGTGGCACTACAGGCACATGTCACTAGTTTACAGGGTAACTGGTAGCTGCTCAGGCATAGGTTGTGGCCCTATAGGCCTAGGTAGCTACACAGGTACCAACATAGGCACCGGACAGGTTCCCATAGTATAGGAAGGAGGACAAGGGCCTCTATTGTTGGGGTAGAGTTCACAGGTTGCAGCTAGGCCGATGGTGCCACCCCAGACTGTATCTATGGCTAGGTTTAGGGATGCCCTGAATGAGGCTCATTATTACCAAGATCATCTGACCATGCAAGGTATTGATGTTCCATCATACACTGA
The DNA here is from genome assembly GCA_019776745.2 of Taxus chinensis. Lineage (NCBI taxonomy): Eukaryota > Viridiplantae > Streptophyta > Pinopsida > Cupressales > Taxaceae > Taxus > Taxus chinensis. The sequence continues at coordinate 12,846 of JAHRHJ020000285.1, read as the reverse complement.
GCACAGGGCCCAACAGGTAGCCAGTGAGAGGACCAGATCCAGGACTCACAACTTAGGTAGCACAAGGGGTCATCGGCCCCAGAGACAGGGTCAGGGTGAGGTTACCAGCTCTCATAGACCGATCCCAGCTGAGGGAAAGGAGGAGGAGATGGTGGGTGGACAGGGACTAGTAGAGGGTGGAGAGATGCTGGCAGGGTGGTTGACAGGGCGAGAGGAGGAGACAGGTGAGAGTGGAGAGGAGGGCCTCAGATGGGGATGAGATATTTATGAGATTGTATTATGATTTTGATTTTGATATATATACCGGCCTACATGCCGAAGATTGTGAGATTGTATATGAGAGTTTTTGAGACACTTTGATGATTTATCCCTATGTACATATGTATTGATACACAAACATTCCCTTTTATATAGTTGATGATGATTATTGGACTGATGATGTATTGGTTTTCATTTCCATTGTTTTTTCTTATTATGGAAACTAGGTGAGTCAGGCATGGTTGAGTCTAGGTCATGTAGGCATGGTTGAGTTAGGTGTAGGCATGGTTGAGTTAGGTATAGGCATGATGGAGTTAGGTATAGGCATGGTTGAGTTAGGTATGCATGATAGGCAGAAAGGCATGATTTGAGTCAAAAAATTTCCAAGTTACTGGTTTTAATGAAATGATGTGTTGGATGTATGTTATGTTTAAATTTCCAAGTAATTGATATCATGGAAATGTTAAATGATGTAGGTGTGATATGGTTGAGGTTATAAAATGGTAGGTATGATGAAACAATGTATGTTTTTGTGATATATTAATTTCCAAGTTATTGTATAAATGGAAACTAACTGGGTTTGAATGTGAATGTAAAGGGGGAAAATTGGTTAGGGGTAAAAGTGGTCGAGCTAACCTCCAAGGGCCCCATGCCCTAGGAGTGCTGCCTACATAGCCCCGATGAAAAGGGGCCTCAGGCCGATGTAGTTCTCCCATAAGCTAGGGAAGAATATGATGAGGTAGATGAATGGGTTGGTAGGTTTTAGGCATGATTGAGTCTAGGTTACTTAAGCATGGTTGAGTTTTAGGTTAAATAGGCATGGTTGAAGGAGAAGAAATCCCAGAATGTAGGTGTCGAAGGTCTAGTCCTGCGTATAAGAATCAATAAGTAAGAAAAGAGATGAATGGTAAAAGAGGTGGAATGCTCCAGAAGTGGCAAGGACCATAATGAGCATACCAAGGATGGGTTGATGAACTTAAACCCCTAAAGGTAGTGCATGATTGACTGTTCCAAGGGTGAAAGAAGTTACATGATCACGAAATGTCACATTTGCGGCACGTCCCTTGAGTAGGTAGAAGATAAGAAAGAAAGGAAGATGAGGTGAAATGGGTTGTTTAGCGTAACCTTGTTGTGAGACAACATGCCTCTTCTGCAAGATACCCAAAACTGAAATAGGCAAGTCCATGATGAAAAAGTTGTACTTCTCTTGATTTTTTATATTTTGTTTTTGTTTTTTTTGATAGACTGATCGATGTGGGAAGTCTATGTGGGATAAATAGAATGACTCCTTGAGGTCTTCGTGAAGTTGATCGATGCGGGAAGCTTCAAAATATTTTATTTTTATTTTGTATAGAAATAGTCTTCTTTTTGGATAGACTATGTACAATATGGCTAGCTTTGTATAGTTGTCCTTTGAGGGAGCAGTCTATTTATAGCAGCAAGATAGAAAGATAGATGTCCTTTTTGAGGGAGTTTATCTATTTATAGTTAAGATAGAAAGATATATGTCCTTTTTGAGGGAGTCATCTATTTTCTAGAAGTTTGACTCAAGGAGTTGAATTTGAAAATCCCATATATTACTTTTGAACTTTTTTGGACTTTTAGGTCATGGACAAGACTATAAAGGAGTATAGGCTTCTTTTATGAAGGAAAAACCATAACACACAAAGGTTAACTATGAAAGAAAGGTTTTAAGTGATGAACGACCATGGGATTCCATCCTGAAAAGGATGAAAAGTATCCATGAGAATCATGCCATGAGTAGAGCCATGGTACTCATATTGAAGATAAGGCTGAAAGGTGACAGGATAATCACATGATACTTATTTAGTTATTGATCCTTAAAATAGGTAACTGGAAGGTGAAGGTTACTCAAGGGACGAGCGTTTAATAGACAAAAGGTGATATAGGACTTGATTCAACAATAGAATGGTCAAAGATGCAAGGCATTGAGGGGCTCAAGTTCAGGTTTACCTTCGAGGGAAGATAAACGATAAGCACCTGATCCATAGGCATGAGTAACGATATAGGGTCCAAGCCAATTAGGAGTGAACTTGCCCCGTTTACTTTTCTCATCGCTGGTTACATGTTGGTTTTCCTTTAGGACAAGGTCACCGACCTTGAAGGTTCATTCTTGGACACGTTTATCATAGGCTCATTTGATACATTTTTAGTAGATTTGAAGGTGATCGATAGAATTTAGATGATGTTCATCTAATAACTCAAGTTGTGCCAAATGGTCTTGGTGAAAATCATCATCGTTGAGCATATCTTTGAGTGAGATACGAAGAGATGGAATTTGGACTTCAAGAGGCAAGACAACCTCTGTACCATAGACCAAAGAGAAAGGTGTGGCAGTAGTTGAGGTGTGAATACTAGTGTGATAAGCCCATAAGGCAAAAGGAATGTGCGTGTGCCAATCCTTACCAGTATCGTCAACCACTTTCATAAGAATTTTGTTTAGGGTTTTGTTAGTTGATTCAGCTTGGCCATTTGTTTGAGGATAATAAGGTGAAGAAAAACTGAGTTGAATGCCAAAGGTGTCACAGAGTTTCCGTAGGGTTTTGTTTTTGAATTGTTTTTCCATTATCAGTGATGAGGCGGTGAGGAACACCAAAGCGAAAAATGATGTGATGGTTGATGAATTCACATATTTTCTCAGATTTTGTAGAAATGAGAGGTACAAATTCCACCCATTTAGTGTAATATTTGGTAGTGGTAATAATCCATTGATGACATTGGGAAGAATGAGGGTTAATCTCTTCGACAAGATCCAAACCCCATTGAGAGAAAGGCCAAAGGTCTCGTGTGACCTGTAAGGCATGACTAGGGGTGTGATGAAGATTAGCATGTTGCTGACAATTTCACACAACATTTGACATAGTCACAACAGTCTTGGTTTAGGGTTGGCCAGTAATAGCCGAGGCAAAGGATGCGCTTAGCGACAATGAAGCCACTGAAATGACCTCTGTAAATCCCGTCGTGAACTTCCTTGATGGTGTATGGGATTTCAGAAACTTGTAAGGCATCGTAAGAGGATACCGTCAAAGCCACATTTATAGAGAAGACCACCCATGATGACATAGTGAGAGACACTTTTGAGGAAGGCTCGTTGTCCATTGCGAGTAAGATCTGGAGGTAGAATTGAAAGGGAAAGGTAGTCAACAAACTGCTTATACCAAAGGTCACATGTGGGTCAGTTTCAATGTTTCCTACAAAGTTAACGTCTCAAAATAGATAAGAAGGTGATTGCAACCTTTGTACTGTGAAAAATATTTTTGAGTCAGAGGGTGAAGCGGGTATTTGAGAAGCGAGACAGGCCATGGTGTCCAAGAATTTGTTAGTGGAATGCGGGGTGGTTTGAAGTTCATAATGGTCAAAGGTAGTCAAAAACATGTCAACATGATGTTTATACTTTTGAAGTATCTCGTTATGACACTGGTATATACCATTGAATTGGTTCACAACCAGTTGAGAGTCACCAAAGATATTAATTGATTTAACATCTAAGGCTATGGCAGTTTGAAGACCTAACGTGAGTGCTTCATATTTGGTGATATTGTTAGTACAATCAAAATATAGTTTGAAAGATAATGGCATAGGCTCACCATCAAGAGGAATGAGGATAACTCTTGTACCACCCCATGCTAACATTTGGAACCATCGAAGAATAAGGTCATCTAGTAAACGATATTTTCATAACTCGGTAATCTACTGATCTATTTATGTTATATTAAGTATTGAATACATATTGTATACTTCGTATACTTGGTTTTCCTACCCTACACTGGGTACTGAGTGATCTATTTGAGGAACATATTTGAATATCTGTTACCAATATTCATCTGATATCACGTTGTTTTAAACTTGGTGACATAGGAAAACACAACTAGTAGCTTGCGATACTTTGGCCAAATATTTATAACATAATGTGTATTTCACTATTCCTAGACGGCATACTCGCCATATTGGAATACATCCTTCACCTCACTCCTCTATTATCATGATTGGTATTTACTGACTATTGTCAGTGCACTTGTCCCAGGTTTAACCCTAGCCCTAGTTAGAAATATAACTTATTATAGGAAGACGCTCACAATGGCTTAGGGTAAATGGGCATACTCGGTTGACCTAAGTTGACCAGATGTGCCAAGGTACCCTGAGCCATTGAAAGCTATTTCCTATCCTAAATATGCCACTAACCTGACCTAGAGAGAAACTAAGTCCAAGTCCAAGTTCTTATTGTGTGTAAATATGGAAGATCAATACAGAAGGGTGATGCCACTTTCCAACTACAACATTGTATTCTTGAGAAGACCCTAATCTTCTCAAAAGTATAGACATGCAGTTGGCATGTGCCAACATCCTACAGAAACTACCTCATCGAGAAAAACATACCCCAAGGAGATTGTTAATGAATTATACATTTGGATTAGTTCTTGATTACATCAGCCCTGTTAAACCCTAATCCAACACTCCATAAGTTATTTTCTAAGTTTGTTTTATTTAGTCCATGAAGAAATTCCTTATGAATTCTTTATAATGTTTGTTTTCCTAGTTTAACAAGCACTTAACCAAAAAAGGAAAGCGATATCATAAGTTTCATTAAAATTTACTTTTAATTTTCAGGAAGGTTTAACAACCGCACATATTCAATTAAAGTATACTTCATACAAAATGAAGTCTAATAATCAGTAATCATATCTCAAAACCTTTTAGGTTTATAATCAATTGAGAGAGAGAATGGGTCTTCCTCTAAATGATTAAGTATTAGGGTATATTATTCCCAATATCCATAATTCTTACTTCATGTTTATTACACAACACATTACTATGTTAATTTGTTTAGATAAAACACTTCGTATTATGCAACTCAACAAGTTGCTTCATTATAAGGGAAATTGAACTAATTCCCATTATCCATCTTATCAAAGATAACAAGATAAGCATAACATAATATAAAGAATATCAATGAGATGGAACTTTCATCTTCTTTTAAAAAGTATGAGATAATTTACATAACCAATGCAAAAAAATCAGAACTCGCAATTCATCATTACAACTTATAAAATTTACAACACTATGCACTTTAGGCATATTGTATAACAACAACCCTCATTCCATAAAGTATACAAATTTTCTTTTATAATTAAATACAAGAATGAACAAGAATTATTTACTAAGAATTAGACATATATCAGCCAATGCATCATATAAGATTTTGTCTTCTTTTACCACTTAAGTCATGCATTTGTAAAAATAGCTAACATGGGTCAGTTCAATGAACTGAGCATGATAAGCACTAATCATTAAAACAAAGTGCATTCCACTAATTGTTTCATTAAAGCAACACTACTTTAATGAGATAATAAAATCATCATACAATCAGCATAAGTGATATCAAACAGGAAGGATGTACATTAATAAATCTAGATCAACTTTAAAGAGAAGATCAAAATATAATACACAATATCTACCTAATATCTTAAAGTTATATTAATCCTATCAATGGATTGTAACAAACAATAAATATTGTCATCCCATTGTCTCATAATTCTATCCTAATAAAATACCACATTTATCTTCTCTATGAGACAAAAGAAGTGTAAACAACATGGTTCATTCTAGGATCATTCATCTATATCCTAAGCAACAATAAGAAGAACCATTATGTACCATGCCCGAACCTATAACATCTGAAAAATAGACCAAATTAATAACATGAGTTATCTGTTCCTTTCCAAGTAACAACCTTACACATTCAACATTAGGATATACATCAAAACAGAATTCCATAACAATACAAGAAGGTAAGGAAAATAAGAACAATCCAACTACAACTCCAATTCCAACTCTTCATGCTAGAAGTTATCAATCAAAGATCAGAAAAAGAAGTTCACAAACAAATAAGCCCCGAGGAGGAGTTAATCTCTACTCAAGTTCTTCACAATGGATAAAGAGTACAAGAGACAAACCTACTCCTTTCCATAAAAACTAGGCAAGACTAGTCAACAACATTCAAACCCATAAGTATCAACTTACTTAACACCAGAACACTCCTGGCTACAATCTCTCAACATTATTTCTATCAATGATTTGAACAAGGTAGACCAACAGGTCATGAGAAATCACTATCTCAAAAGAAAATCGAGTATAGAAAAGTTCAAACAATGAACACATCCAAGGATAGAGGAATGGAAACTCAAATAGGGAAGAACCAATAATAAATAATTTCATTTCAACTGAACAAGAAGTTCTAGTTTCAAACCAATTCAGGATGAAAGCATACTGTAGACCCAAACCAATATACTATTCACAAAAGAACACACACATATATATTTTCTTTCTCAAAGAGAAACCAAAGTATTATTCATAGTATCAGTCAAGAATAACATCCCAAAATAGTTAATGATAAGGTTTATAATCACCCACGAACCCAAAACTAAATACTCACAAAGGCTTCACCAATTATTACAAAAAGTAACAGTTCATGACTCAAAGAACTAAGGACAAACAACATAATGGAAAAGTATCTTTCCCATTTAGATCTAGTGTCCAAGGTAACAACCCAATAAAGAAGCTATCTCAATCTTAAATTCCAAAGCAACAATAATGGAATATCAAAACAAAACTTCATAACCACGAAATTGTGACAGTGATGCCTTATTACAAAGCAATACAGTCTACCCGGAACGCAAGTTTCCTCAAAATAGAGGGGAAAGAAAATCCCATTCTATTCTTGCACCAATACCATCTCAAGGGAGTCATTACAGTCATAGAACTAAAGTTCACATTCCTTTAGGCAAGACATTTCCATTTCCAAATCTCAAAGAGATTTCAAACAACCCAAACAAGCTTTCACCCAGTCTCTTGGTGATTGAGTTGCTAAAAATAAAGAGTTATAAGCTTAGCCATTTAATAAAAGAATAACCCAATACTAAATACCAGAAATGAATCAAATGAATCGACCCAAATACGAGTTCATAACACTCAAGTGTTAAATAGGAGTATAGAGATGAACCCAAGCTTCATGCACAAATGTTCAGAACTTCACAAGAAAGATAATGCGAAAACAATGATAAATACGAACTCCATGTAATAGTTCAGCAATACAAAAGTTTCCCAAACACTAATTCCAATCAAAATGAAGCTCCAATATGATTTTAATTAAAAAATAAGTTCCAACACAAGACTGCATCCAAAGAAAGCAATACAAAAGCAAAATAAAAATAGAACTCAAGTTTCCCTTAAGCTTGGATCCATATATTTTCACGAAACTCAGTTCAAATCTCACTAACTTCAAATACAAGATCTAGAGAGCAAAAAAAAAATACATAACAAGTTTCTAATACCATTTCCTCTTACATGCAGGTCATATAACTTGCATAGAAAGGTAGTTTCCAAATATCACTATTTTTTGCCATGGATATAAATCCAAACAACACAAAGATTCACCAAACCCAACAAGAAAAAATTACCAGAAAAGAATGAAAACATGAATGTCATGAGAGAAATTTTTTTCTAATGATTCATTTAGAATAACACAGAATTTTAATAGTTAGAGCCTATCATGCCTGATAGTGCTTCCACCAATTCGAAGGAGACTTCCAGCCGAGCTTCCAACTCTTTTTATCCTCCATGAAAGATCAAAAATCAAACTTCTTTTCCTCTTATGCGTCATATATTTTCCTTCAATCAAAAATAGGTGGAAGAAACCAAAAATAGCTTTGAAGTGAAGGTTGAATTGTTGGTTCGAAGAACCAGTTTGCTCTATGTAGAGAAAAATCTGCCATGCGTGTAAAACCAAATGACCTCCTACAAACCCACCTTCTAATTTTCCAAGATGGTTTTCACACAAAGAATGAGGCTCATAAATGCCATAAATGCCATTCAATCAAAAATTCTCACTTATCTTTCCTTTCCACCACCTCCTAAATCCGGTGAATGCCAATTCAATGCAAAAATACAATTCCATATTTTAGTGGGGCTTCCATGTAAGCCTCTACCAAGTCTACTAGCTCCCTACCAAATCTAGCAATACTTCCTCATTAAAATCCTTTCAAATCATTTAAATGTCATTGGAACCATCACCCTTATGTCATACGACCCCTTTTGGTTCCCTTAATAGTTTACGATATATTTAAATAGAACTTAGGTTAGTGTAACAATTACCAAAATAGGTCTTAAAACATTAGCCATTAGAATTCCCACCTTAGGTTAGGTTCAATTCATAACCCTTTAGTATTAGGTAATAGCTAAAATAGCCTAGTATTACTTTAGTAACCCTTCCCTAATCCATTTAGTATAATTCTTAGGTTAGGTCACCAACCCAACAATAGAATAAGAGGCTTAGGTTAGAACAAATTCAAATAAGCAAACATAGCTAGGACATAGTTGTTCTTACCTAGCTTAGGTTACCATTATGATAATCCTTAGATTCTTAGGACTCTGAACTCATCCTCAAAGAATTTAATTTTTCTTAAGTCCTTATAGTCCTGCCAAGATCAATCACCAAAGACCTGAGTAAAAACATATAGCTGAACAAAAACATGTTCAAATAAGACCAAGAATTAGTATCATACAAAATTCAGTCTTCCATATAATGCCTTGAAAGGTGTAATCTTAAGAGATCATGCTATGTATTATTGATTACAAATTTAACTAATGGAAGGTACTCTTCCCACTTATATTGTTGATCCATGCAATACATCCATAACATATCTTATAAAACTTGATTTACTCTTTCAGTTTGTTCATCCATTTCCGAATGATACATAAAACTGAAATTCAAAGGTGAATTATGAAATTCTACTAACAATTTCTTTCTCAAAACATTTAGCGAAGGTATATAGACCCTATTTTCAAATCGTAAATTTACTTCGTTGTCAAAGTGAAAACTTGTATACCTCAAATCATTCGAATCTGCAGCAAGTGCTACTTTTACTTGTTAAAAGTAAGAGTCAGATTCCATAACACTTTTTAGTTCATCCTTAAACTGAGTTCTTAACGTTATAAGAGAAAAAATGTGTTTCCTACGACTTAGAGAATCAACCACTCTATTTTCTTTTCCTTTTATATAACTGATGTCAAAATCATAGTGAGACAAAAAATCTAACCACCTTCGTTGTCTTGCATTCAAACTTGGCTAAGTGAAAATGTACTTCAACCCAAGATTATCATTTTTCAACTCAAATGCTTTACCAAGAAGATAATGCATCCAAACTTGAAGTGCATGAATAATGGCAGTAAACTATAAATCATGTGGAGCATTATTCAACTCATGTAACTTAAGTTTTCTACTTTCATAAGCTATGACAAGTCCATTTTGTAACAAAATACCTCCTAGACCTTCACCTGATGCATTAGTTACCACCATAAAATCTCCATTAGGGTCTGGTACTACAAGAATAGGTGCTGAAGTTAACTGTTCCTTCAAGGTTTTGAATGTAATTTCACATTTCTCACTCCAAACAAACTTTTTATCTTTCTTCTGTAAGGAAGTTATTGGGACAGCTATCTTAGAAAAATCTTTTACAAATTTTCTATAGTAGCTAGCAAGTCCCATGAAGATTCTAACTTCATGTACATTCTTAGGTGCAAGCCACTCTTTTATAGCTACAATTTCTGAAGGATCTACAACAATTCCATTCTTACTTATTATATATCCCAAATAGTGTACTTCTATGTCATAGAAAGAACATCCAGACATCTTACCAAATAATCGTCTCTTTCTTAATATTCTCAAAATTATCTTCAAATGCTCATGATGTTCCTCAATATTTTTTGAATAGATGAGAATGTCATCCAGGAATACGAGCAGAGATTTGTCCAAGTATTCTTGAAAGATATTATTCATTAAATTCGTAAATGTTGTAGGTGCATTAGTTAATCCCAAAGGTAAAACCGTGAACTCATAATGTCCATACCTTGTTTTGAAAGTTATTTTATGAATATACTCATCCTTTATTCGTAATTAATGATATCCTAATTGAAGATATATCTTAGAATATACCGATGTTCCACACATTTTATTAAATAAATCATCAATCCTAGAGAGTGGGTATCTATTCTTGATTGTTGCTTTGTTTAACATTCTATAATCAATGAACAATCTAAGGGTTCCATCTTTCTTTTTCACAAAAATTACAGGTGCTCCCTAAGGTGAAACACTTGGTCTAATCAAACCTTTAGACAAAAGTTCATGCAACCAAGCCTTAAGCTCTACTAATTCTATAGTAGTCATTCGATACGATGCCTTAGAAATAGGTTCAATTACAGGCTTGATCTCAATCATGAAATCAAACTCCCTTTTGGGTGGAAGACATGAAAATTCTTCTGGAAATACGTCACTAAAGTCACACAACCACATATATCATTCCATAATATCACTACTCTCTTCTGTTGATTCAGTAATTTTTACTGCATATAAGGTACAAACTTTATTTTTGGCCTTTAAGTTGCATAGTTGATAGTTTTCTAACAGAAATCTCACATTTCACACCCTAAATCTCTTTTGTTTTCTATAGGTCGTCTAAAAAAAATATGTTTTTCGAAACACTCCTCTTTATCCTTATGTTCTGCTAACCAATTAACACCTATGATTACATCATAAGACCCCAAATGTGCAACATAAAGATCAACCTCAATGAAACAGTTAGGTAAATCAAGGACTGCTCCAAAAAGACATCTATTAACCATATGAACAACATTGTTCCCATACTATATAGTCCATGTTTTATCCATGTTTCCAGCTTTTGTTTTTAGTTTTGATGCGAATTTACAAGAAATAAAACATTCAGTAGCTCTGGTATTAAAAGAATAGTTATAGGTAAGCCAAATAACTTACCTAGAACTTCTATGGGTGTGGCCTATTTCTCAACCTGCTTGTCAACTAATGCAACATGTATCTTGTGCTATTGATTATGATCATCCTTATTTAAAGGATATTGATTTACATAATGATCTTTTCCATAGTTATAATAGCCTCCTATAGGTCCCTTCCTAGACTTAGGTTTATTTCCAGCCTTAGAGTTATCGTTCTGACCCCATAGGACTTTTGTCTGTCATTATTTTTCTTAGCAAAGTTGTTCCGTGCATTACTAGGAAACTTGTTTGTTGCTGCTTTCTTATTAGTATTAGATGAAAACTTACTTTTCATTCTGAATTTCTTCCGTGGTCCTTTCTTAGGTACACGATATGATGAAGAGGAGTTGGGATTTTTCTTCCTTACTTCCTCCTTATGAGTAGAAATTGCCTTTAATTTTTTTTCCTGCCTTATGGATTTTTCAACAACCCCTTCCATTGTGGTTGGGCTGTGAACATCCACCTCTCCCCCTATAATGGGATTCAATCCCAAGATGAATTTCCATATCCTGAACTTCTCATCAGTTTGGTACTAAGTTACATACTTAAGGAGTTTTATAAATTACTCCCAGTACTCAGTTACAGTTAGCTTTCCTTGAGCTAAGTTATGGAATTCAGTCATTTTTTGATCATAGTATATTTGTCGCAACCATCATTGCCTAAAGTAACCTTTAAATTGATCCCATGTGATATTATCTACATCAATATTCAACTCAGCCTTACGACTGTCCCACCATGAAGATGCTTCATGAGAAAGCTAATATGCTCCCCATATCACCTTTGTTTCTTTGAGAAATTCCTTATTGCAAAGTATTTCTCCATTTCAATGATCCATTTCTCAGCTCCATCTCCTAATGTGGTGCCATCAAACTTATGAGAACATATCCTTTTTATATAATTAGTAAGTTCAGTTGCTATCCTAGCGTTTTTGTTCTCAAGCTGAAGAGGTATATTAACATTGTTATTATCAATACCCACATTAGTGTTGTCCCCTGGAGGAGGCTGATTATTGTTAACAACTTATTCTTCCTCATCATTACCCATTACTTTTTGTTCAAGTATAACCAAACGATCTCTTATGTCCAACAGGGTAGCAAGGATCTTGTCAAGTTTCTGAGGCAGTTGATGCTCCTCCTCAGGCGGAGGGTTATTTGCAAAGTTCTCTGTTATAAATTTTCTGTTACAAGAAAATTTAGTTTCCTACATTATGGACCACAATAGATCAGAGCGCAACCTTGAGCTCTGATACCAAGATGTAACATTCCCATTTTAATTTTTGAGGAACAAGGAATTTTTTTTAAAAAATATAATGTTCACTGTTCTAAATTAAGCATTATTTAGAATAAACATTCCATGCAAATCAAATTCAAATAGATAACCATATGTAGCTGTAATAACTTGGTGATTCACTGATTCTATTTATTTCATAATCGGTATTCTAATGATCTATTTATGTACTAAGTATTGATACATATTGTATACTTTATATATAATGGTTTTCCTACCCTACACTGGGTTACTGAAGTGATCATTTAAATAACATATCTGAATATTGCTTACAAATATTCATCGGATATAACCTTGATTTAAAACTTGGACATAGGAACATTACAACCAGCATCTTTCGATACTTTAAGCCAAAGATTTACAAACATTAATGTGTATGTCACTATCCTAGATGACTACTCATCATATTAGGAATACGGCCTTCAACCTCATTCCTCT
>JAHRHJ020000284.1:0-85925 GCA_019776745.2 Taxus chinensis | reverse complement strand
AGTATGCGCCAAGGTGTTGTGAAAACCATATTATCTCACCATCATGTAGGTCTTGGAATTCCTCTTTCCGAAGATGTTTCGTTTTACTTCCAACTCCATCCGGCGCTCAAGAATCTTCTTCTGAATCCAGTAGTTGTTTTAGGCCTGTGTAACGCCTAGGCTTGAGAACCTTGTTTTTCTCTTAAACTGCTCCAAGTATTTGAAAACTTACCAAAGCCTTCCAAAATAATTTCCATGATGTTCTAATGTATTCAATTCATGTCCATGTTTAATTTGGCCCTTATGTTCCGCTCTGGGGGTTTGACTCCAGTCCTGGGAAGGCCAGCGATAGCCCTTCCCAATACTACCAGAAGATAACATCTTTTCAAAACTCCCTAAAATCACCTAGGGGAATGAATAGAATTTCCTAAATCACCTAGGGACCAATTTGACATCAAATAGAGGGTGAACAGACTAACGGATTTGGCTTGGGGTTCATGGGAATGATAAAACATGAAAATTTCGACATCTGGGTATAGTTGTCGTGCTCGGAAATTGTCAATTTCCCTGCTGCACATTTTCACGAAAACAGCTGGCTCTAGCTTGGGGACATGACATGGACTGAGCGCAATGAAGACATGACATGGGAATCTAGAATCTCAATTTTAGACCATATAATTCGTTGACTAGTGCCTTATCCATTGGGCCTTGCAAAGTCATGCACATCTTCTAGAAAGGAAGATTAGAAGAAGGAAACACACACAAAATGACAGAAAGGAAACATACAACACACAACAAGAAGGGAAACACACACAACGAAAAGGGAAAAACACCTATCAATCACCTATGGTACAAAGCGAGAGACAGCCCGCTTTCACTGAAGTACTTTTTATTTCTCAAAAGTTACCCCTGAAGAGGCAACACCGAATTATGATGTTCTGCAAAGCCATTGACGGGTTCCAAAAAGTATCCTCCCCTCCTTAGCTGCTTATGAAAGCCAGGTGCTTTCACAATTGTCTGTGTACTTGGTGGGAGTGAGTCCATGTGATCTTCTTGATGCTTAGGTCCTTGCTTGGAAATTCCGCTGCCTTCATGCTCTTTGAAATCGGTTTCATCATGCCAGTTGCCTTCCATGTTTATAAATATAGCTGATTTTCCATTGAGCATCTCATCACTGCCCCAGGGCTTCTTTTTGTTCAGAATACTTGAACATTTCTTGATTCTTTTCTTTCCCAGGCCTATGCTCATTGACATCTCTTCCATGAGAAACCTCAGGCTTATCTGTTTCCTTTACTCCATTGCGAGGTGCTTGAGTACTGACAGAGGGATTGGGCGCGGCCTCATACTTTTCTTGTATGCCCATGGCATGAGTGAAGAGATCAAGAATCATCTCCGGGTCTTCTGCAACTTCTATTGTATCCAATAGTTCTTGCATAGAGATCTCATCATCTTGGGAATTGCTGAACTCTAACGATCCTTCATCAAAAAGAGATTCATCTTCAAATGGGAATGAAAATATCTCCATTTCGTTATTGCATACATCAATCATTAGCTCTAGAGTGGCATCGTATTTTTCATATTGCTTTATCTCGATGTGGCCAACCTTCGCACCAATTAAGGCTTCCAAACCAGCTTCACGCTTGTCTTGCAGATTTGTGGCTTGTATCAAGATCTTGAGATTGAGCTCAGGATCTTCAGTTTCTTCTACAGCTTCAAGCATTTCTTGTATAGACATTTCTTTCAAAACTTTCGCGGGCTCATCACAAGCTGAGTTTTTCTCTCCAGAGAGGCTTGACTGAGATCATCTTCATCCCCAAATGGGAATGAGAATAAATCCTCATCTTGGAAAATCATATAAGTTGATTTGTCTTCTTGAAAATCATCGACCATCTCCTCTTCCTTGTGGTCTGCATCATCTGGCGATTCGGGGCTGCCCTCTTGTAACTCGAATCTCCTCAAGGCTTCTTCAAAATCCAAATCTCTTTAGGAAGGCATGTATGGGCCTATTAAGATGGGGATATCCTCTTCTTCCTTGGTTGCCCACAAAAGTGATTCATCTGCCTGCTGCCTTGATACAAGATGTTAGCTTCCGGGCTTCCGAAATTTCATACTGTGTACCTCATCTTCTTCTCAGGAAGTAATTTCTCCATGTCTCCCTTCACTGGTATGGTTACAACAGACCAATTCATCTGAATTTTCCCTTCCAACTCTCGGCAAAAAATTTCTACTCAACAACATTCCGAACAAGGCTGGGATGTCTACTACCAAAATCATCGCTGAAACTTTCTTGTCTAGAAATCTGGCGAGAGCCACCTGTGCATCTTTAACCTTCCCTACAAGTGAGACCTTTTTTGATTCCAAAGAGTAACAAGAGCCACTAGGTGGTGTCATTGTAAGTTTAAGAGCCTTGGCGACCTTCAAAGGCATCATGTTGTCTGAGGCACCAGAATCTATTATGCAATTGTTCAGTACATATTCTCCAACAAGAAGGGAGACATAGAAAGGTTCAACTTTATCAATCTTTGATGCACTCAGAGAAAGCATGTTCTGTGAGGGAGGTGTAGGTGAGTTTGGTAGCATGCCTTTGGAACGATGAGCTACATCATTGGGTGTTAGACTACCACTCCTGATGTATCGGACGAACCTCTCGAATTGTTCAGGATGAGTCCGCAAATATTCAATTTTAGTAATCTGCACTTTAGCTTTGTTTGCATATTCTATGAAGTCAAAGGGAGTAGATGCGGACAAGGGGAGTGAAGGGACTGATTTTGGGGTCTCGATAGGCTTAGGAGCAGGATTTGATGTTTGAGGAATGGACGGTATTTTGAAAGGCACACTAGGAGCTTTCAAGGAATCAGATTTTTTAGGAGCATATTTGGGTTTAGAAATGGAAGAGACATTGGAAGACTTACTTGGGATTTTGGGAGTCTTCTTACTTGCTCCGAGATCAGGATCCAACAATGCAGACTTCATAGAAGATGGAAGCGGGGATCCTCGACTGATTATTTTATTTTTTGGAGTCGCCATAGGAGGATCATCAACCTTCTTTTCTTTTGCAGCAGTGGAGGGAGATGCTCTTTTCTCATACTGAGAACAAGTGAATATCGCACATGAGAAACTGGGTGCATCTTCTTCATAACCTCCAGAATACTCACAAATCCCGATTTGTGTATCGTTCTCAAACTCATCACTTTCTTGGAAATCGCCACCTTCTTGTTCAAGCACTTCTTCACTTTCTTGGAAATCTGCAATTTACATTCACGGGTGGGGCCTCCAAGGCAAGTCTTTGGGGTGCTCCTACAATCTGATTTTTGTTGCTTCTCTGAGAAGAAACTCGTTCAAATAATTCCCTCTTCAAAGAGGCCATCTCATTCGCTAACTTTTGCAACGATGGATTAGTTCTCTCATCTTCAGGATGTTGGGCCTTGCCCTTTGATGGATTCTTGATCTTTCCAGAGAGGATGAGATTGTCATCAAATTCAATGGCCCTCCTTTGTGCTTCTACAATGTTCCTTGGTTGAAATCTTCGTAGGAGAAATCCTACCTCCGGTGATTGAGCGTTTATGAAGAATATTTTGATATTGTTCTGAGAGGGTGAATCTTCTTCCGGTATCTTATGAAGCAACCGTTCGAAACGAGCCACGAAGTCTCTCATCATTTCACTTTCTCCTTTCCTCGTTTGAGCCAACTGCACCAAGAGGTCTTGACAATCTTCAGTTGATTTAAATCTTTCCTCGAAGGCAACCTTGATGTCATCCCAACCAGTGATGGATCGGAAGGTAGGAGGTAGAACCATTCTTCTGTTTTTTCTTGGAGGGACTCCACGAACAATCTTACAGCAACATCTTCATGTTGGACACCAAGAATTCCACATGATGTCATGAAAACAGCAATGTGTTCTTTAGGATGTTGTGTGTTTTCGCCTTTGAACTTTGGAAAGTTCTTGTGGGAACCCATTGGTAGATCATGAAGGGGGGGTTCAAGAGCAAGCAGGCCTGTATTCCTTCCCCATGGAACAATGGATTGAGGTCTTTCTTCTTCGTCCGCCATCATTTCTTCTGCTCCTATTTCAGCTCTTGCTTCTTCAAATTCTTCTTCTTCAGCGAACTCGATGTTCAATGATGGTTGAAAGATTGAAAAATTCGAAGGAGTTTGGATAGGATTGCCAGGAGAACTACTCGAAGTGTCAGATGGAGAGGAAGCTTGAGAGAAGAAGTATGGATTATCTCTAATTCGTCTTGCTGATTTTTCAAAGCTTCAAAATTAGAATCAGCAACACCTCTCGACCTGCTCAACCTGTTGTATCTTCTTTCAACTAGCTTTTGAAAACTTCTACAGTCGGAACACGAAAGGGCATTGTAGAATGTGAAAAGTCATGTGCAGAAATCAGCAGTGTATCTTTCGGCAACGGACTTTCATGAACTCCTTTTTTTATTTTTTCAATATTTGATTTTTTTTTTTTGAATTTTTGGGACCTTGCGGTCGTATAATGGGTGCAGATGCTACTAAATCTGCACCACGGTGGGCGCCAAAAACTGTTGGCAAGAAAATTTTTCAGGTGGACAAACTTGTGGATTTCTTGCCAACGCTCTGGGAATCTAAGTCCCTCTACTTAACCGGTGCAGCTGCCGTATGTGCATGCACGAGAAAGTGTGGATTTCTGTGGTGGTCTTTCAACCAGAGATCTAACAGGGGCACTCCACTGACCCTGTGGCAAAGCTAGCAATCTCTTGCTAGGGAAGTCTTCGTCTTTAGAGCGGGAAAGGGGAGTGAGAAATGAGGATAAGAGAACTAATGCTGATAGGTAGAAAATAATATTCCTTCACGCACACTAGTTAGAAACTTCAACACATGCATTTATCGAGAAGAAACAACTCCTGTAAATAGCAACAAGACCAAATAGAATTTGGTGAATCACAAATTATCATGAAACACCCTTAGTCAAAGAAATCTACAAACTTCTTCTTCTTGTATTGATTGCTCAAATCAAATTTGTACATAATGTGGGAATGGAAGAGATTTGAGAGGGGAAGAGAGTAGAAGAAAATGGCTATCTCCTTTGCTTTCTCTAGGTACAATGCACTCTTGAGTCTACTAAGATCATTTACCAACCCTTTGAAATGGGAATGGCGTTTATAATTTATAGAATAGAATAGGTGACTCTTCATCTACTTCATGACCCTTCCATATGACTTTAATATGACTTAAGACTGTTCATATTCCAGTTTAAATATTTAAGTCCCTTTTATAATAACAAGGAGACTTAATTTACATTATGTTCCTAAAGTCACTTTTAAGTGACTTAAAGGAATATCAAAAAGTGAAAACCCCAACGAAGAATTAGAAAATTTGAAAGTTAGAGGAAGCTGGGGGATGAGGAGAGGGAAAAAGAGAGAGAGAAGAAGAAGAGGAGATGTCATCCCGATGAAGCCCGTTGGTCCTCATTCATGGAAATCTCCAAGATGTGGCAACGAAGTTCTTAATGTCCCATTGTGCCAAAATTGTTCTTTGAGCATGACTTACTATTTTTGGTAAATGCACCCATTTAGGGAGATTTACTATTTCTTAGCTCCGAGGTGATCATTGCTATCCTTCTTGGATCATCTTGATGTGATGAAAATATTCATTCCAATCCTATGCCAATTGCCTTTTGCTTTGACCACTTCTTGGGGTAACTTACTATTTTTGGTAAACACAGCATATATAGGAAAACTTACTATTTTTAGTAAGTGGTCATTTCCACTATTGCTCTACTCTTGATAATGGAACATACTTTTTTAGACTCTTCTTGTCGATACGGTCTTCAGTGCACACTCCGAATTTCACATAGCTGCTTTTGCCCACTAGAATGACTTACCAAATAGATTTTGCAAGCATGTGTAGGAAAACTTGGCTATTGGCTTCGGAAATGGTGTTGGCTAGTATTTGATTTTGCATATGGAACATAACTTTTTTGGACTCTTCTTGTAGTTACGATCATACCCTTCGAATTTCACATAGTGAGGCTCCCGTGTCAGAATGCTTGTCAATTTAAGTATTTTGTAAATATCTGACCTGGCAGGTTTTACTTTAGGACTACTCAGGGTGCCATGGCAGCCATTACTGGATACTTTTGCAGCAAATTTGTAGGTATGGTTTTCATCCCTATTTACAATGAAAACAACTCCATAGAAGATAGGTTTTTTACATTGGAGCTTGTGTAAAAGCAACGTTTTTAGCTCGTTTCCATTGCTCAGAATGACGGGAAATCCAACGAATGGCAGAGCTCGGTTGCATGCACATAGAGGATTCCAATAGATATGAAGACAAATTATTCTAGGAACCATTTGCATGTCTCTATTTCCAGTTGCATAAAATATCACAGTTTATTAAGAGATCTAAAGAATTCTGCAAAAACTAAGAAACACAGTACTCGATCATGACACAAAGTATCTCCGTGAGACCTGTCCTTTGTATTTCCTTTGATCCAAGTGTGACTCTCATGGTTATCTGGCACAAACCCTTCATTTTCTCCCCATTGTTGCTTCATAAATTTCACTCCATTTTTAACTCTGATACATTCATATCTCCATTTATTCATGGAATGTAGGAGGGAAAGTTTAAATGTGGAAGTCTAACTGCACTAGTTGGTTCATAGCAACAATGGTAAAGATGACGGGTGTCTGGACAATCATCCTGCCACGGAGCTTCATGGCTTAAGTGTATGATAGCTACTGAAGGAGAAATGAGGAGGGAGAAATGGCTCCACATGACTGGATTTAATGGTTTGAAAAACATGCACATGGAGGGGTTGGGAAAGTTTTTAATGTTCCCTAATTTCCGGGAACCTTAGGTACTTGAGGAAGACATCAATAGAAGAAGAAGTCGGTGCTCAAGGCTGTAATATTTATGTGTTCCTTTTGATCCGATATATCAGGGGATTTACTTTTCGAAACATGCACTTGGGGATTCTGAAAGTTAGTCCATCTGTTTTGTGTCAAAATGACTCCCCATAGGGGTCCTAATAGTGCAGTTTTTCCATGTCTTCATGTCCCCCACCTTAGGTGCACACTAAGGGAAATCAGTTTCCATGCTCGGTCCTGAACCTTGACACATGGCACCTGATCTGCGACGACAGGGAATGGTTGCTCCAATAGAATGCATCCTGGGAAGCCTTAGTAAATTCATAAATTCTCATGGGTGTACCATCAAAAGAGACTCCTTCCATAGGGAATTGGGTGCATTTTGCTAGGAACTGATGTCCGCCCAACTTACGGTTTACAAGGAACATAAAATTCCAAAGTGGTCCTGGAGTTGACACGAAATGGCACCCGATCCGATGGTAGGGAATGCATGCTCCTAAATAAGCACCTAAGTGCCTGAATCCTGTTCAAGTCTAGACTCTGCATATGAGGGTCCCAACAGGTCATATGAGGGCTGATAGGGAATTCAAGGGGTTTGGGAAAAATTTCTCCAACCTGATGATGTCCGATGACAATTTAGGGATGTGAGGGACACAAAATCCAATAGGATCCTGGTGTTGACAGCTTGGTGATCTCTCCCAAAGTATTCAGGCTAAGTCTCTGCAACTTGTGTTCATGTCCATAATGCTTGAGCTCCCGATGCTGCACCTGATTTGGCCGCAAAATTCATATGACCTACTGAGCTGGAAATAGCACTTCTGAATCCAAGTTGTACAGTGCAACTTGATCAAATATTCAAATCCATTTGATACTTAAAAAAACATATTTACTTGATTGTTTTTATCCTCCACCTCCTGCGTGTAAAATGATTGCACTGCAGACCTGATGCGCCAAATGGGCTGTGAATGGAAATATTATTCTAACATTGGAATATGATTTCGCACAACTGAGAATCCCTACTTTTGAAGATATATATATTTTTCCGTCTTTTCACTGTCAACTCCATCCGGAATAGAGCATCCATCGAATGTCTGCGTGTCTTGCTTCAATCCTTCAACAGTTGTTTTATGCCTATGTACCGCCTAGGGGTACTCTGGTTACCCCTGTAACATCTTCTGTACATCAGATCCTCTTCCTTCTTTCCTTCTACCAGAATTGATATCTCAGCAGACCTCTGCCAAAATAATTTCCATCGATGATTCCAAGGTATTAAGATTCACCTTAGCAACTTTTGATTTTTTTTCTCTTCCGTTTCCCAGATCCTGGAGTAGTTGACAAGTCCATTCTCCTAGGAAGGCCATCTCCATAGCTCACTTTTGGAACCAATACTGCCGAAAGCCATAGTATTCTTTTAAGTTACTTCCCTAAGAATCACCTAGGGGTGATGAATAGACACTACCTAAATCTCCTATGGGGATGCCTCCTCTCCATTATTTAGGAGGTGCCATGGTGGACTGATTGGATGGACCCGGGGTGTCTCTGGAATCATGGGACTTGACAAAGCTCTTTCACACTGGGGTATCGTTTTCGTGCTTGGAACATTGTCAATTTCCTCTGGATGCACATGCTGACACGACAGTGGTTGAGGAGATAAGTAATCAGAAAAGTCGCTGGATTCAGTGAAATGCCATAGAAGTGTCCTGCTGAGGTGCAACAATTGGTCAAGTAGTGGGCACTGGAGAAGCTGGAAGAAAGGAGTCATTGTCATGGCTACTGATCTTCTCCTTAGATTGATACCCTAAATCTGAAAATGATACTTCTCAACTTCAAAAAATTTCATAGCATGACTGAGAGTCTCCTGCATGCTTCCGCTTAGAGGGATATTTCACTGTGCCGAAGTTGTCCGAAGACTTGATTCAATTAATGTAGTCATGACATAGGCAATATGTCCTTCGTCACCAGCCAGTGTTGGGTTCAGTTTTCACCAAAATAACTCCACAACCCACTGTTGGAAGGGTTCCTGGCAATGCCTCCTATGTTATCATGAGAGGTTAAGGAACAAGCCTTAGTTTCCTCCCATTTGATTTTTAAGTGTCATGGATACCACATTTCTCTACCCATTTTTATGCATCTCAGCAAGTAGGGTCCGCGTCAATAATATCCAAAGTCTCAACAAATTACTGAGTTGCTCACCATTCTTTGCTGAAATCTACTCCTCTGTAACCTTGTACTCACTGGTATGCACTTCATCCAGAAATCTTCTATTTTTATGTTCATGTCCGTCACTACATCTTAGGAAAGTATCTATCTTCATTGGTTTTCTCCAATATAGATCGAATGTTCAGCCGTGCAAATGAAGATATTTTTGCTCATGCTCGAATAACATCAATGATCTCCATGCCCCGAGCTCTATAGAATGCTAAAACTGCTGGGATAATTTTCCATAGTGATTGGGACAGAAGCCTGTATACTTGTGCCGCTTTGACTGTACTAAGGATTAGTTGTTCTACTCCACAGAGTATGTCTGCTTAACTATCTTTGCGATCAAGTGTCTATAACAATTCGAAATAATCTTCCCATCTTTATTGGTTCAAGCAAGGAAATCACATCGTAACATTAAGGTCATGTGACCAATCTGCTAAACTGTTTAATGAATCAGACTGTCATACTCTTGCACTTTTCAAACCAAATTCACTCTCTTTACACCAGGGGCTTGCTACATATAAATGGATTTAAGAGCCAGGATATGGACCATGACAATAGTATTTGAGTTCAACAAGTAAAACCTAAAGTTCTTCAAAGCTCTGACCACCGCATAGGCATGCTTCTCATGTTGTGAATAATCAATCTCATTTTTCTTCAAAGGAGAACTCATGAATGCATTGGTTGACTTACATTTATCATCTGTTTCTTGAACAAAGATGGCTGAAATAATATGATCTGAAGCATAACATTACACAATGAACTTTTTTTTGAAATATGGGCATATCAAAGTGGGTTTCTTTGTAATAACGCCTTTTAATTAATCAAAAGAATCCTTCCCCTATTTACTCCATTTGAAATATTCCTTGGGTTTTATTATATTGAATGATTTATTTTGTAATCTCAGAGAAGTATGGAGAAAACCTTCTAAAGAAGTTTACCTAGCCAAATAAATAGTGCATACTTGGCTTAATTTTGGTTAGACACAAACTTTGCATGGCTTCCACCCTTATCTGATCTATATTTATACCTTCCTTACTCACAATGTGACCAAGTATTTTTCCTTTGGTTATGTAAAAGATTGAATTATTTAAATTGAGAGAGATATGATGCCTTCTATAGTGGATCAAGACTTTCTCCAACTATTGCAGGTGTTGTTTTTTTAGTACACTGTGACATGATCTAGATACACCATTATGAATTTTTCCCCTTAGATATTTGAATTGTAGATCCATGGATATTTGAAATGTGATGCATGCATTTACTAACCTTAAGGGCATACAATGATATACAAATGTGCCTTAAGGAGTGGTGAAATAAGTCTTAAACTAATTTTCATTGGCTACCTCAATCTCATTGTATCTAGAGAATCCATCCAGCATAAACATCATTCATGAACCATTCACTACATGTATGATATGATCCATCACCGGAAAGGGATAATTATTTTTTTAGGGAATCTTGATTTAGATTTCAAAAATCCACATAGATACATAGTTTTCCATTCTTCTTTCAGACAAGTATGATATTGGCTATTCAAATAGATTATCGATACGGAAGATGATGCAGGAATTGATTAGTTTATAAACTTATTCTTTGAGGGTCTGAAAAATATTTGGATTATACTGTATTTAATTTTTTTGGAAGGCATTTGCATCAGTTTTAGGGAGATGGAGTGTTGTGTTGATTCCAGTTAATAGGATTTAAGATCATAATATGAATAGACTAGTACATCGGAATACTTTTTTAAATGGGATGAGAAGTCACTACAGTTCTCTAGTGAATAAATCTTTCTTGTATTCACCATACTTGGCTTCTCACTTGTACCAATGTTTGTTTTCTCATATTCATACGAATATCTAGGTTAATCCTTAGATTTACCAAGGATAAAATTGTCATTTTTATCAAACAATTCC
The DNA here is from genome assembly GCA_019776745.2 of Taxus chinensis. NCBI lineage: Eukaryota > Viridiplantae > Streptophyta > Pinopsida > Cupressales > Taxaceae > Taxus > Taxus chinensis. Next base: position 74,986 of record JAHRHJ020000284.1, on the reverse strand, counting down.
TCCAGTAACACTACCCCCTTTGGAATTTTATTGCCTTTTAATTGGAATAATTTATCTTCATATACTTGATCAATTATATTTTTGTTACCATCATTTATAGTAAACTCCTGTGGGAGTGAGTCACTTCCTTCAAAGTATACACACCTGATGTTGGAATATCTAGGTAGTGGGGGTGGGTGAATCAGTGCTAATAAAAAATTTGAAAGACAATTCAATTTTCTTTACTTTATTATGATGAAACGACAACAAAATTCACAAAACATCAACAAGAGAACACATAAATAGATAGGATTTAATGTGGGGAAACATTTAAGGGAGAAAAACCCACTAAAACTAATGAACTAGATTGGATAAAATTGTCCTATAAATGATAAAAATATTTCACTATTGATCATCCACTCAACTTGAAGCTACAACTCCAAAAATTAGTCAAGTTATCACTTGACCTTCTACAAGCCACTACTTTCTTGGAAGAAATAACTCTGAAAACTTCAATCAAGCTCTTACTTGTGCTTTTGTGAGTTGCAACCTACAAGGAAGCTTCATCTTCTTATGTGCTAAGCATCCACTTATAGTTTACAAGATTTTTTGATAACTCCTACTTATGATTCTAACACAATAGATCAGGATCTCTAAATACTCTCCTATATCTATGTTCATCTCTCTTCTTCACTCACCATGTTTTATGGATAGAAAGCTTTGGGATCTTGTGACTGGTGTTGAAAACCGTACTACATGGAGACAAGACACCCCTAAAAATCTTAGCTCATTTTCTCAAAGATCTCAAGAAGCTCTATCCGTCCTGTTGCAAAGCATTAGAGATGATTTCTTGATGCATGTAGGCCATTTAGACTCACCTTCATCTGTATGGAAGAAATTAGAGACCGTGAATAAAGGAAATAGGTTTTCTAAGATCATTAAACTTATTCTAGAGCTGTTTACAAAACCAATGAAAGGGGATGATAAAATTTTAAACTATCTAGCTAAAATTAAGAACATTAAAGCTCAATTGTATGGCTGCAACTGTGAATTTTTTCAATACAAGCTATTGTATTTCATAATCCAGATTAAAATTCATGAAGATTTTAGAAACTACATCTCAATCCTCAATTCTAAGTCTCAGAATGAGAATGATCTACCTAATCTACACACTTTATCTTCATTATTAATTCAAGAAGAGTGTGTTATAGAATATTTTGATTCCAAATAAGATGCTACTCGGGAACTTCTCACTTAAGAATAAAAAAGTAATCATTTTAGATTCAGAAATAAAAAACCATCTCTTAAAACCCCTTGTAAAGATAAGAAATCAAGAAACTTAAGAGTAAGTTTTAATGGTAGATGTCACAAATGTGGAAAATTTGGCCATAAGAAAGAGGATTATAAATCCAAAAAGAAGTCAAATTTCATAAACAAGAAATGGAATAAATCATATGAAAATCTATTAGGTTAATTTATGCATTATATTACCTTAAGTAATTAATTATTTATTAAGGTAATTAGTTTATATATTGTTATATGGTTTTATATCAATATTTGCATAGGTTATATGGTTACGTAGTTGCAAAAATTATTATTTGTTTGTATTTAATTATTGTTTCTTCTCAGATGTATTCTAGTAGTTGTTTTGATTTTGGTTGTACACGTGCAACCTTGCATTTGTCTGTAAATGGATATTCAGTTGCTATAAGAATTGTAGCTCATCTATTGTAAATTTATTTTTATTATTAATAAAATACTATAGGATTTTGTCCCTATTTTACATTTGGTACTAGAGCTGGTTGATGTTCTTGATAAGGTTGGAGAAAGGTTATAGAGGAAGGAAAAGTTTTAGAGAAGAAAACTACATCATCAGAGATCCAATGTTGCCTCTAGAAACTTCCCAAATCTCCCTGCAGTCCCATAGCCTTCTGTGTGACATCTAGGTAAACGTAAAGCACTTTTTTTTCCTTAGTGCCCTCTGTACTAGGAAAAATTTCTTCAAGGCACTCACAAAATTATATATATATTCCCCATTAGGGGTTTCACATCTAAGTTCAGAAGTCTATTAGTTATTATTACATTTAGTAGTTTTCTATACTTGGAGGATGCTTTAGGGTTGTTACCAAATTCTTGGGTTAAGGACTCCCACTGAGCTCCTACCGAGATGTGTTTGATGAGATTCTATTGAACCGAGCTTAGTCTGAGTCTTGTTTCCAAGTAGTCACACTATACAATAATATCATTATTCATGTCATAGTATTTATGGCATGCCATATTCAAACCTAGTTGAATCATTTCCATACATTGGTAAATCACACTTATACATTGGAAAATCACGTTAGAAAAGACATTTATGGAGAATCCAAGGTTCTTTTGCACTGATCAAGCCAATCGACCACAACCGATTCGAACATGTTGGAAACTTATATAGCCATGAAAAGATTAAGCACAACAAAATATAAAGCGAGTAAACAAAATTAAATAGCCAAAAAAGACACAAACCATAAACAAATATTTACATGGTAAAACCCTCAAGAGGGAAACATCCACGGAGCAATGGAATAGATTCTCTTATTGTTCAAATCTGGAAATTACAATCAGCATAGCTCTTCCTCTTACAACTCTATTTTTTTTTGTGTAGCCTCAATGGGCATACATGTATTTATAGCATTCACACAAAACTGAATTCATTAATGCGTTCCTATCCATATTCTAACTAAAGTTGTCTTGTTACAACAACAAGCTAAATAATATGATCTTAATCCACTAGAAGAGGAATGGTTGTCATCTAATCTCAACAATCTCCACCTTGACAACAATTAACCTGATACCTTGCTCATTTCTCATCACCTTTTTTGCAAGCCAAGAGAAGCCAAGCACCACTGCATCTTCTCTAATATAACCGGTTTCGTGAACATGACTGCACAATTCTTTTGAGTGTGGACCTTATCAAGAATCACATGTCCTTCATCAACAACATGTCTTACATAATGGTATTTAACTATAATATGTTTCGACTTACTATGGTAAGCTGGATTCTTAGCCAAATAAATTGCACTTTGACTATCACAAAAAAAAATTACACTTTTCTGAAACTGTCCTAACTCACCCAATAAACCTTTTAACCATAATGCCTCTTTGCAAGCATGTGAAGTAGATACATACTCTGCCTCAGTAGTGGATAAAGCAACAATGATTTTAAGCTTTGACATCCAACTAATAGGACCACCTGCAAGAGTAAAGATATAACCTGAAGTAGATATTCTTTTGTCTAAATCACCTACAAAATCAGAATCAACATAACCACAAACCTCATCACTGCAACCATCAAAAGTTATACAGTAACTGCTTGTGCCTCTAAGATACCAAAGCACCCATTTCACTACTACCCAATGTTCTTTACCTGGCTTTTCCATGTATCTACTGACAACACAAACTGCATGTGAAATATCTGGTCTAGTACTAACCATCACATACATCAAACTTCCTACTACATTAGCATATGGTACATGAGACATATACTCCTTTTCTTCATCATTACTAGGACACAAACCTAAAGAAAGTTTAAAATGTGAAGCTAAAGGGATATTCACTAGTTTCACTTTATCCATATTGAATCTCTGAAGTATTTTCTCCACATACTTATCTTGTGATAACCATAGATTGCCTTTCATCTTGTTTTTATGTATCTCCATGCCCAAGATCTGTCTTTCTACTCCTAGATCCTTCATATCGAATGTCCTAGCCAAATGAGCCTTTAACCTGTTGATTTCAACCATGATTTTTCTTGCTACAAGAATATCATCAACATACAACACCAATATAATGAACATGCCATTATCTAGCTTTTAAAAGCAAACCTAATGATCATATTCACTTTTGGTATAATTTTGGCTCACCATGAAGGAATCAAACTTCTTGTACCATTATCTTGAAGACTGCTTCAAGCCATACAATTATTTCTTGAGTTTTCAGAATAAACTCTTGTTGCAATTTTGAATGAACCCTTTTGGTTATTCCATGTAAATTTCCTCATCTAAATCTCCATGTAGAAATGTATTTTTAACATCTAGCTACTCCAATTCCATATTAAGCAATGCAACTAGTGCTAACACTATACGAACAGAAACAATTTTTAAAACTGGGGAAAAAATCTCATGAAAGTCAATACCTTCTTCTTGAGAAAACCTTTTTGCAACAAGCCTTGCCTTGTACTTCGAAAAAGTATCATCAACACCTTTCTTCAACTTGTATACCCACTTACAACCAACTGATTTCCTATTCTTAGGAAGTTCCACCAGATCCCAAGTTTTTTTTTTAAACAAAACATCAATTTCCTCTTTCATGGCATGTTTCCATTTGTCACTATCTGAAACCTCTATTGCTTCTTTATAACAACTTGGTTCTCCTTCATTAGAAATTAAAGAAACAGAAGTGACAAAATCATCATACCTACTTGGAACTGATCTGATCCATATAGACCTTCATAGAGCTTGTTGTGGTATTCCCTCAATTTCCTAAGGTGTTTCAATCTGATCATCCTCCTAAGTGATTTCCTCATGAATATACTACTCACAGACATCTTCATGATTTTCACCCATGGATGAATGTATATCAAATTAAATTTACTGTGATTGTGGTACATTAACCTATTTCATAACATTCTTTCCATCTGATTTCATGAGTGAAATTTCATCAAATATAACATCTCTGTTTATGATGATCTTATGGGCAGTAGGATTCCATAATCTATACCCTTTCACACCAGCACCATATCCAAAAAAGACTAATTTCTATGACTTAGGATCTAACTTGGAACGCTGACTCTTCAGAATAAGTGCATAGGCCTGACAACCAAAAACTCTAAGACTAGAATAATTACATGGTTGACCTGTCCATACCTCTTGTGGAATCTTGCAGTCAATTGTTGTCGATGGTGATTGATTAACCAGGTAACAAGCTGTAAGAAAATCTTCTCCCCATAATTCCTTCTGCAACTTTGCATTAGTAAGCATGCTCCTTGCTCTCTTGAGAAGAGTCATGTTCATGTGTTCAGCAATGCCATTCTACTGCGGAGTGTACACAGTGGTTTTATGCCTGTCGTTCCCTTCATTCTTGTAATAATTCTCAAGATCCTTAGAAGTAAATTCCCCTCCATTATCTGTTCTAAGACATTTAATGGATTTACCTGTGCTCTTTTCAACAAAAGCTCTAAACTATTTAAAAGTGTTAAATACATCAGATTTCCTCTTTAGCAAATAGATGCAAACTTTCCTCGAGTAATCATCTATAAAACTAACAAAATATGATGATCCTCCATATGAGAGTTTCGGAGTTGTACCCCATAGGTCTGAATGAATATAGTCTAGGATACCTTTACTTTTATGTTTTCCAGGTTTAAACTTATGTCTAGCTTGTTTCCCATAAACACAATGCTCACAGAACTTTAAATCTATAGTTTTTAAACTAGGAAGAAGTTTACGATCAGCAAGTACCTTAATTCCTTTCTCATTGATATGACCTAGTCATTGATGCCATAAGCAAGTGGATTCAAATGCATCCTTTGATGTGACTCCTGATTGATCAATTTCTGACCTTCCTTCAAGTTTATACATGTTCCCGACTCTGTTAGCTTTCATGACTATCAAGATACCTTTTGATATCTTCAAAACTCCACCTTGAACTGAACCCTTATGCCCACTAGAATCTAGAAATCCCAAAGATATCAGATTATTTCTCAAGTCAGGCACATGTCTCACATCTGTCAGTGTTTTAACAATCCCATCATACATTTTAATTCTGATACTCCCTATCCCAATAGTTCTACATGTAGCATCATTACCCATGTAAACTACCCCATCATCAATAGATTGATATGTAGAATACCAATTCCTATGCAGACACATGTGATGGGATGCCCTAGAATCAATTAACCAATCATAATGGTACTATGAGACAATAGACATAGATAATACCTCATCAACCATACCTAAATCCTTCTCAACTATGTTAGCCTCCTTTGTATATTCCTCCTCCTTAGATGACTCTTTACGTTTGCAAAAATCTTTCTTGAGGTGTCCTAATTGTTACAGAACCAACACTTCAACTTGATCTTTTTTCCCTTCGACTTGGATCTAGCTGGGCCCTTCGAATGCTGTCCCCTCTTAGTAGTTCTGCCTTTGGCCATCATAACTTCTGTTGTCAAAGTTTCCAGAGAAGATCTCTTTTGAGTTTCCTTAGATATCATAGATCCAACAACAACATCAAAGCTAATGACCTCTTTAGAACTAAAACTAATAGAGGTTACGAAATGATCCCAAAATTCAGGTAGAGAACTTAATAATGTTACCGTGTTATCTTCATTCGAAATTTTGTCACCTGTTCTTTCTAATTTACAAATAAGAGTATTAAAAGTATTTAAATGTTTCGAAATTGTCATACCTTCATACGCAAGGTATACAACTAACGCTTCAGGAGGATTCTATTCGTTAAGGATTTAGTCATATACAAGCTTTCCAGTTTTGTCCAGAGTCCTGTTGTTGTTGTTTTAGACACGATGTTGAATAATACATCATCGACCAAGCATAGGTGAATAGCACTAAGAGCACAAGTTTCCATCTCATCCCAGTCATCATCATCCATACGCATGGGTTTCTTTTCCTTTCCTGTGAGCCCCTTCACAACTCCCTGCACACACAGTATATCCCACATCTTGACCTTCCATAACTCAAGGTTATTGCTACCATCAAATTTCTAGATATTAAATATAGCACTCTGTGTCTTTACCATCACGCTTCAATGCAGTGAATGAATTCACCCTTCAAACTCACCCCTCGTGGCCTCCCTCCAACCTTTCTCTTATACCACTTGTTGGAAACTTATATAGCCACAAAAAGATTAAGCACAACAAAATATAAAGCAAGTAAACAAAATTAAATAGCCAAAAAAGACAAAAACCATAAACACATATTTACGTGGTAAAACCCTCAAGAGGGAAACATCCATGGAGCAACGGTATCGATGCTCTTATTGTTCAAATCTGGAAATTACAATCAGCAAAACTCTTCCTCTTACAACTCTATTTTTTTTTGTAGCCTCAATGGGCATACACGAATTTATAGCATTCACACAAAATTGAATTCATTAATGTGTTTCTATCCATATTCTAACTAAAGCTATCTTGTTACAACAACAAGCTGAATAATAGGATCTTGATCCACCAGAAGAGGAATGGTTGTCATCTAATCTCAACAGAACAAAACAATAAAATCCATTACATTTACAAAAGGTGGCAATAATGGATTAAATCTCACATGGCCAATCCCTTGCAATGATTAATCCATTGGTGAGGTGAATCGAGCTTCCATTCCATCATACAGTCATGCCATACCTACAAAGAAAATAGGTAGTATTCAATTCCAAAACAAATAAAAATGAAAGAGAGGATCATTTGTAGCAACAACCGAGGCATTAATCTTCAAACTATAACCTGCATAAGAAACAAATAGAGAACATATATGTTGGAACATGTCTCCAATTAAACACATAACAAACAAATTCAAACCCCTTCATGCATACAAAAATGAAGGGAAATAATAAATCAACAAAGGCAGTAGTGAGAACAAAGGCATTTCAAAAATAAATAAGGAGATAACGCAGTGGATCCGCTTGAAACGAATAACCTTATCCACATCCAACCCTCCCACACCACATAGGCTCCTCAACTAGCACCACATCCTTTTTAACAAGTTAGCCATGGTTTTCTAATATAAATAGAATTTTCTTCATTTTATTATCAAAGTGCATAAGGCGTCGAGTTGGTTATATTGAGAACTTTGGGAGTGGGTAGTGCATGGTTCAACCCACAACCCTATTCCTTTCTTTTTCAAATATTGAAATTGGCGGAGAAATTAGCACAAACTGCTAATTATAGAGGCAAAAAACTCTGCAAAAAGCCTTGGCTATAACTAAACAAACCTATATTTTTAGCAAAGAAAACCCTAAAAAGGATAAAAAAATTCCGCTCTATAGATTTTTACATTTGGAGTTGTTTTTACCAAAGGAGGGGTAGCTAAAAATAGAATTTTGAGCTACTTTTTTACGTTTTTTTCCCACAAATATGTATTGGGCTTCGAATGCCACCAGGGCCCCGAAAAACAAAAAACATTTTGCGTTCCATTCAATTTTTTTTAAAAATTGAATGTAATTATATACTTTAGTATATTGTAATAATTTGTAGATTACCATAGTTAACCACAAATAATATAAATGCTCAGAAAATGACAGATAATTATAATAAAAAATAGTGAAATTTGGTTCTAAAACACTCACGAGATCCTATATCTCATTCACAGCATTCTGTATAAAAAGTGCCTCTAGGAAGTGCTTACAGGTAAAGCCATCGCGACTACTACTACACTTAACGCCTAATATAGTTGCAACAACATCTTCTGGGCATCGACCCTTTAAATCGATGGGGATTAATAAGGACGCAGTGCACACACTTTAAGAACTTCCATCCATCTGTGAAAAATTACACAACATAAATCCAGACAGAGAAATTATATGAGTATATAGTGAAGTTATGCACGCGTATGAGGATATTTATTTCATTCATTGTTAATAATTGTACAGACCCCTTTCAATACTATCTAGGTACCACATATTGAATTATTTCACGTATGTTAACACCTCTTTCATGTACCACCAGCTATATTGAAAGGGTGAGCTTCTTCCAAGTATCAATAGGTATATTAGAAGGGCGTGTATATAGAAAGGTTTGGTATATCAGACTAATGTTATATAGAGTGGGAGACCTTAACCTAGAGTGATAAGAGCCTAACCCTATTAGTGGATTCTACAAAATGGGAACTAATGCCCCCAAATTTTTTCTTCTAGATTCACAACTACTCAAAGGAAACAACTATGTTTCCTTGATGACAAAAATCAAGAAACAACTTGAGTTTTAAGAAATTTTTCCTATTGTAAATGTTACTCTAACTAGATAAACTACTGATATAACACAATAGTGACAGTTTGATAGATCAAATCAGAAATCTAAGCTCATCATCTTGTTTAGAGTGTCTAATGATGTAAAACCCCACATTCGAGATGTCAAAACAACCAAAGAAGTGTGGGATAAGTTGATCACAGTGTACGAAGCGAAAAACAAGAATGTCATATTGAATTTGTAGAGTCAGTTACACACACAAGTTTAAGCAAAATGAAAAAATAGAAGCTTCTTTTAGAATAGTTGTAGAGTTGAGGGTTACACTTTTAGCCCTAGGAGAGGAGTTCACTAATGATGCTCTCATTCCAATTATTCTGAGAGCCCTCCCTTCTTCATACCACATTTTTTTGATAACCCTAAACTTGTCAGATACAACAGTTAGTTTTGAAAAATTGGTAAATCTACTGCAACAGGAGGAAGCCTTGTATAATAAGGATGATGAAGAGGATCAAGAACTTTTTTTCTCATAAAAAATGAAAAGGAGAAGGGAAAGGAAAACCTAATTCCTATAAAAAAAACCCAATATCAAAATCAGAATCAACAAGGGGATAAGAAATAGAATAAGAAATGTCTAATCTCCAAAAGAGGACATGAATTGAAAGATTGTTTGTATAATACTTACAAGAAAGGTTCATCAAGCAACTCTGGACCTCAACATAAACAATCTCACAAGGGACACTCTAACTACAATCAAGGGTAGAAAAAGGGGAACTGGAAAAGAAGACCCCATTAAGAAGGCAATATTGTTGAGAAAAAAGAACATTCAGATACTGAAGACTACTTGTACATTTCTTGATCATGTGAACCTTCCATGTCATATAGTGATTTCCGGTATGTTGATTTGGGAGAAACTCAACACATGACTAACCATAGAGACTATTTCACTTTAATGAGGGACACGCCTTCAAAAAACCATGTTTTGTTTGGTGATGATTCTTCATACACAATTCAGGGATTTGGAGCATTTCTCTACCCTTGGTTCATGCAGTTGTAGGTTATTAGATGTATTATATGTCCCTTGGTTGACTAAAAATGTGTTTTCAGTCAGTCAAATCCTAGATGACAACTTAAAAATTTGACTTTGATAGTCATTTTGATAAGAAAACATGTTTAGTTCGAGACAAATCACGAGGCTTAAAAATAGTTGCAAAATCCTCCAATGTGGGACGTATGTTCCAGCTTGATTTTGTTCACAACTCGACGATCATCCACTTATGGCTAAGAAATCTACCTCTACACAATTATGACATCGGATACTTGGCCATATAAGTTTCAAGTATCTCGAGACACTTTTCCGGCATAATATGTTAAATGGTTTACCATATCTCTAGAAGGATATAGACAAGTGTCCTCACCTCCAAGTAGGAAAACAACACAGAGCTTCATTCCAGAAGATTACTTTTCAATCTCATCGTAAGTTTTCCCTGGTTCATACTAATCTTTGCCATCTAATGCAACCGATTCATTCTAGATTTCAGTACTTCATGCTTTGTGTTGATGAATTTTCAATAAAAATGTGGATTTTTTGTCTTCACAAGAAAAGTGAAGCTTTTGAAACCTTCAAGAAGTTCTAAGTGGTTGTTGAGAACAAAAACTAGTCATCACATCATAACTCTCCACTCAGATCGAGGGGGGCAATTCACCAGTAATGAGTTCAAATACTACCAACAAGCTCATGGGAATTTTCAAAAAATGCCTCCTCCACACACACTACAGAAAAATGGTGTTGTTGAGAGAAGAAATCATATTATCATGGAAATGGGTGTGATGTATGATCAATGAATCGGGACTAGAAAAGAAATTTTGGGTAGAAGAAAAAAAGACAACAGTTCATTTTTTGAACATAGTGCCCATAGTTTCTCTTGATGGGGTAACACCACATGAAGCATGGTCAAAGTGGAAACCACTTGTTGCACACCTCAGAGTATTTGGGTGCAAAGCAAGTATGCACATACCCAAGAAGAAAATAAATAACTTGGATATGAAATCATAACAACTCGTCTTCATTAGGTATAGTGAAGATACTCTTGGCTACAAATTGATGGATCTGAAGACCAGGAGAGTCTACACCATCAGAGATGTTAAATTATTTGAGAAGAAGGAAGCGGAGTCTCGTCCTCTAGACTCACCCGATGTAGATTCTTCATAGGTTATAAAAACTAAAGTTGATGTTCCTGCAGATGATGAAAGTGATGATAGGGATGATGGTGATGATTTGATAGAACCATGACCCATGAGAACTACTCAGCGTATGCCCAAGTGGTATACTAGCATGCTACAAGATGCAAGAATGGATGCTCCACTAGATACATCCACCCCTAGACCATGGACTCGTAATAAAGCAAGAGAAGAAGTGAAATTTCCTTGATGAGTAGAGTTATCGAATCTAATGAGCCCTCTATAGTCCAAGAATCTCTACAGTCAAAGTTTTGGAAAGATTCCATGGATGATGAATATAACTCATTGATGAAAAAAAAACACTCAGAAACTTGTCGATCTTCTACCAGGGAAGAAACCCATTAGATGCAGATGGATATTCAAAGTGAAAAGACCAAGTAGAAAGAATAAATAAGATAGTATATAATCTACATGGTATAACAACGTGTTGGTGGACTACACACAGATATAACCTTTGTGTAGTGGCGAGAAGTAATAATCACCCTCTCGACTAGGTTTTTTAGGAACAATGTACCCTCTAAGATATTCAAATTTCATGGGAAGGATTGTGCTTTGCACCACGTTTAAAAATGTGAGAGACTTGGGACACAAGGGTAGGAGGCCTTGCCACCATCACTTTGGGTACATAAGTTTTATGCCACCCTAAGAGGTTGTGTGCATATGGTATGTTCATTTCGAGTTAATAAGGATAATAGTTTATTAGCATGAAATGACTTTAGGTATAATCCATACATTTGATTATTTTTCTACTAAACCTCTTGTCCATCAAGCACTACAAATTATCAATCACCTTATGTTGGGGGATAGTGAAAAATCGAAGGAACTCCTACTAGATATTTTTAGAGAGATATATTTGAGGTTCCCTTTGAAGAAGAAATAGACGAGGAGCAACTTGGACGTGCCTAGCTGGAAAAAGAGAAAGGTAAACTAGTTTTCATGATTGATGATAAAAAAGTGGAGAATCTAGATGTTGATCATATTGTGGTACGTGAGAGGTCTTAGATGGTGTAGATAAGTAGATGCGTGTGTATCATGAGCCTATGAAAATGAAGAAGGTCAACATTGGAAAATATGCATAACCTAAGGAGGACGTTATTGGTGATTACTAATCTGACTCAGAGGTTGTAAAAATAATTGAGTTGTTGCGTGACTTCTAGGACTTATTTCCTAGAGGTTATCATGAGTTGAAAGAGGTACATCACTCTTTGGGTGAGATGAAGATCAAGTTAAAGGAAGGTGTGCATCCAGTTAGGAAGAGGCCTTACAAGATGAATCCTAATCTGCACATTAAGGTAAAGGAAGAGATTGATAAGATATTGAAATCTGACATCATTGAACCCATTGATGAATCAAAGTGGGTGGGTCCTATGGTGATAAGTATAAAGAAGGATGGGAGGATAATAATATGTGTGGACTATAGGGAGTTAAATGTTGCTTGTGTTATAGATCCATTTCCCACACCTTTTATAGAAGAGATCTTGGAAGGCATTGCATGGCGTGATATATACTCTTTTACTGATGGATTATGTGGTTATCATCAAGTGCGTATAGCTAAAGAATACCAAGAAAATATAACTTTCACCATTGAATGGGGAATTTTTTCATATATTTTTATGCCCTTTCGGTTGAATAATGTGCCTGCAGTCTTTTCATGTATTGTTGTATACGCTTTTGAATACTTTATACACAAATTTTTACAAGTTTATTTGGATTATTAGACTATTTATGGGCTAGTAAAAGATCATTGTGACAATTTGATACTTATGTTTGAGAGTTGTCGATAGCTGAGCATCTCTCTAAACATTAAGAAGTGCATTTTTGCTACACCATTTGGAACTCTTTCGGGCCATATTATATGTAAAGAAGGCCTGTTGGTAAATGCTATTAAGGTTGTTATTTTGGACTTAAACAAACCTACTAACCAAAGCGAGGTACGCAGATTCTTGGGGCACACAAGTTATTACAAGAAGTTCATCAAGGGATATGCTAGTCCTTCCAAGCCCTTAGAATAATTATTAAAGAGTAAAGGAAAGTTTCATTGGGCTAAGGCCCAATAATGCGCATTTGAGACATTGAAGGAATGACTTACTTATGCACCCATTATGAACTTTCCTTCATGGACCAAACCATTCCCTATACATGTGGACGCCTCTAGCATGGTCATTGGCATGGTATTAGTCTAGCCTAGAGAGAGTATTGTTGATCATCCTATTTGTTTTACAAGTAGGAAATTGACCCCGGCTAAACAAAATTATAAAACTACAGAGTGAGAGGCATAGTCCATGATTTACGTGCTGCATAAGTTTAGGAAATACTTGTTGGTTAATCCATTCACATTTTATATAGATCACATGACACTTAAGTATCTGATCAATAAGCCCATTTTGTTGGGGCACATATATAGGTGGATTCTCTTGTTTTAAGAATTTGATTTTACAGTTTGTTTAACTAGGCAAGAGAAAATTTGGGCCAGATCATTTATCCAGGATTAATTTAGGCAAGGACATGTAGAGTATTGAGGATACAATGTCACATGCCCAAAATTTTAGATTAAACTACATGAAATTAGACTTGGAAGACATTGTTTTATTCTTGCGTGCATGTGTGGTGCCTGAAGGGATGAAGGCTTTGGAGAAGAAACAACTTCTATGCATGTGGTGCCTTACATGTTAATTGGTGGAGACTTATACAAGTTAGGTTGTGATGAGGTTTTGTGCCAGTGTGTACTTGAGTATGAGCATACTTCCATTATGGAGGAAGCTTATGGTGGGATTACAGGTGGTCATTATGTAGGAAATGCTACCGTGCAAAGGATTTTATTGGTATGACTTTTGTGGGAAACAATTTATAAGGATTGTAAAGAGTATTGTAAGACCTGTGATCATTTTTAGTGCCTTGGAAATCCTAGGCATGGGGATGAAATGCCTTTGATACCTATTGCGAGTGTAGAACCTTTTGAAAAGTGGGAAATTGAATTTGTGGGTCCTATTTCCCCACCACATGTAGGACTAAATCGTGCCAAATTATAACTTGTACATATTATATTATAAGGTGGGTAGAAGTAGATCCTACGAAGGATTACATGACAACTACAACAACAAGGTTTTTATGGGAGAACATTATCAGCAGATATGTATGTCCATTGAGTCTAACAAGTGATAGGGGAACACACTTTGTGAATGAGATTATAAAGATATTATTTACTGATTTTATGGTAGGGCAACACAAGACAACCCCCTATCACCAGCAAGCCAATGGGAGTGTTGAGGCTTTCAGCAAGATATTGGGACATACATTGACAAAGATATGTGATTTTGGATGGAAGGATTTGGATGAAAAAGTTTCTATTGTACTTTGGGCATACATGACAACTTATAAAAAATTGAATAAAGCCACACCCTTTCAGTTGTTGTTTGGCATGAAAAGGATATTTTACAAGTGGAATTAATGTTACCCTCCCTATGTATTACGCACTCAGGAGGATTGGATGATGAGAAAGCACTTGAGGAATATATAGATAAATTGATGCAGTTGTATAAGCGGCACACTGTTTCTCATTTGAGCCAGAAGAAAGAAAAGGCCAAACAGAAGGCCTGACATGATATGAATATTAAGAATAAGCAGATTGAAGTTAGATAGATGGTTCTTCTGAATGATTCCAAGTTCTCGTGCCATCCTAGAAAGTTCCAAGTGCGTTGGTTGGGACTGTATTGTGACTTACATACTTGATTCAGGTGCTTGCTAGTTATAGGTTCTGGATGGCACTCAGTTTCCTAGATACTCTAATGGGAGTAGGTTGAAGCCCTACTATAAATAAGTCTGCTTAGTGTTTGTAATAAGTATTCTTTGTGTTTGCTGGAGGAAAACAAGATGGGGATTTTCATCCTTGCTTTAGGTCAGTGAATTTCATTCACTTGTAAGTTCCAAATGAATTTTCACGCAAATCTTTTTATGCATATCCAGCAAGTGTGGCATTCAATGAAACTATTTTTTTCATTAGAAAACACTTACATTCTTGGTCTAAATCTCCCATTTTTCTATAGGTTGGTGGAAACTAACAATAATAGGTTTTCCAATGTGATTTGCTAGTTTTTTGTGTTAGGATAATTAATTGTGCATTTTATAATTAATTATTTAACTATTGTTATTAATTAATTATTGTTGTTATATGGTTTTATTAACCATATTTGTATTTTATTTCCATAGGTATAATTGTTATGATTGTTATAACAATTATGTGCTTCTCGGATGCATTTTGGAAGTTGTTGTAACAATTATTATTGTATTCATATGTTGTACAATTCCTATAAGAATTGCAACACTCCATTGTATTCCTAGTTGATTGAGTTTAATATATTTTATCAGGCTTCCACCCCTGTTGCTTAATTTAAATTTGGTACCAGAGCAGAATCTAGACCTGTGAAGGTTGGAGAAGGTTGCAGAGAGGAAGGATACAGTTCGTGGAGAAGAAATATTTGCACTCAAGGAGAGCCAATGTTGCCTCCTGCAACTTTCCAGAAATGTCCCTACAGTCTCCACAACCTCATACTGCATTCTCCAGGTGTTTGTAAAGTAATTTTTTTTACCTTGGTGCCTCTCTGCACCAGGAAAAATTTGCACTTCTGGAGCATTTTTATGGTTTATAACAATCAATTGAGATAGGAGCATATTTAGTCTCTACATATACATATTTGTGTCAGACCTCTGTGTGTGAGGTGTGTGTGTAGTGTGTGTGTGTGTGTGTGTGAGCATGTGTGTCACATACATACATTTACATATAAGGAGACCGACATACATACAGTTATACATTAGGTGAGCATACATGTATTGCTATATATATGAGTATCATTTCTATATTGGTATCCCTCAATATATATAAGCCCCTCCGCCTCTACATTAGGATTTTGAGCCTAATTTTTGTAGGTCGATCAAAACCAACTAAAATAGCAATTACTGTTCTTTGTTAGGATTGAAGGTCTCAGCCATTATCTTGATGTGTTGATCTAGTTGGAAAAAACCCTACAATATCAACCACGCAGAGGCCGAGTTCAATTCCTGGTTCACATCGAATTGCAAGAAGCACCTGAACTGAGTTCTATTTATATCCAACATCCGCTGAGTTGCTAGTGTTATATTAACTGATGAGTTGAGAGTTCTTCCAAGCCTACACTTGCATGATCCAGCTATCAACCACTAATCCAAAAGTCTAATGTGCACTGGCCATCCACACGGTGATCTATGACCTGCACCATTTTCCATCGCCAAAAGTGATCCCTCAACATAGCCAAGTCCCCTGCACTCTACTCAGATCTACATGGACCAATGAGCACAACTAAGTGTGCCCACCCCCTACGTCTAAGCAATGACCTACAAATCAAAGAAACACCTGATCAATAAAAACATTGAATAAATAAAAAAGAAGAGGTGGTTGAATCAAATCAACAATACAAAGCAGAGGACTCTAAGCAATTAAAATCAGTGGAAGATCTATACAAAAATAACAAAGTAAAAATTTAAAAAAAGGCGGATAAAAATGCTATTGGAGACTCCACATCCATTTTTCGAGCTTGGGAATCTCTAATCCATGCATGCAGCTCCACGTGGAGCCTCTACCAAGTCGCCATTTTTAAGAGGTAAGTCGAATATAGCTTCTACGTCAAATAAAAATTTGCTTCATTTTATTACTCATAAGTGCACAAGTGGCCTAAGGCGGATAGAGAGAGAAAGACTTGGGTAGTGGGAGGTGCATGGGGTTCGAACCCCCACCACCAACACAAGTTTTTTAAACAATTTGATTTTAGCAGCAAAAATAGAAGAAACCACCACCGTTAGAGGAAAATTTAGTAGGAAAATCATCTCTAAATATTTAGTTACGGCTAAACAGCCCTCTAAAATTTAGCGAGAAAAACCCTAATTTAGAGTATTTTTTTTTCTCCTAATAGGCATGTTTTTTCATTTTGGGCATTTTTTTTGAAAAAGGAGGCCTATCTCAAAAATAGCATTTTCAGCTATGTTTTTGCAATTTTTTAGCGTAGTGAGTCATTTTGGGCTCTGGAGGCCACTAGGGCCCGTCAAAAAAAACAATTTGCCTTCCATTCAATTTTTCTAAATTTTTGAATGCCATTTGTATACTTCAAAATATTGTAACTAATTTGCAGGTTACCATAGTCAACTGCAAACTTTGTAACTACTCAGAAATTAGTAGAATATTGTACTCAAAATCAATAAAAATTGGTTTTGTAACAGTCACAAGATCCTAGATCTCATTCACAACGTTCGGTATATACAGTGCCTCTGGGAAGCACTTACGGGTAAATCATTGTCACGAATACTACTAAACTTAATGCCTAATATAGTTGTAACAATGTCATATGGGCATCGATCCCTTTAAATTGACAGGGAGTAATAAGGTCACAGTGCACACACTATGAGCCATCTCATCCATCTATGAATGATTACCCATGACATAAATCTAGACTGAGAAATTATCCAAGTATATAACGAAGTTATGCGTGCATATGAGAATATTTCTTTGAGTCGGTGTTAATAATCGCACAAACACCTTTTAGTATTGTCTTGGTACCATGTCTTGAATTATTTCACGTATGTTAACACCTCTTTCACGTACTCGTCAGGTATATAGAAAGGGCGAGCTTCTTCCATGTACCGCTGGGTATATCGGAAGGGTGTGTATATAGAAAGTTTTTGTATATCAGACTGATGGTATATAGATTGGTAAACCTTATACCTAGAGTGATAAGAAGCCAAACCCTGTCATTGTTTTTTGCAAAATGGGCACCAATGCCCCCAAATTTTTTCTTCTGGATTCACAACTACTCAAATGAAACAACTATGTTGTATGGAAGACAAAAATTCAAGACACATCTTGATTTTGAAGAGATCTCGCCTATTGTGCCTGGTACTATGACCATATCAACTACTGATACAACACAACAATAGTTTGATAGAGCAGATCAGAAAGCCAAAATTTTCATATTATTTGGAGTGTCTGATGATGTACAACCCCACATTTGTGATGCCAAAATAGCCAAGGAAGTGTGGGATAAGTTGAGCATGGTGTATGAGGCCAAAAATAAGAATGTCATTTTGAATTTGTAGAGTCAGTTACACACACTGAAGTTCAAAAAAAAATGAGAAAATTGAAAGCTTTCTTAAGAAGAGTTACAGAATTGAGGGCTTCACTTCTAGCCCTAGGAGAAACAGTCAAAGATGATGATCTCATTCCCATTGTTATGAGAGCACTCCATTCTTCATACTGTATTTTTGTAACAACACTAAACTTTTCAGATACGACAGTTAGTTTTGAAAAATTGGTAAACCTACTACAACAAGAGGAAGAAATGCACAATAAGGACGATGAAGAGGAGCATGCAATTTCTTCAAATCAAAAATGGAAAGGAAAAGGTAAAGGAAAACCTAATTCCTATCAAAATTCCCAAAATCAAAATTAGTATCAAGGGGACAGACAATAGAAGAAGCAATGTCCAATCTGTAAAAGAGGACATGACCTAAAAGATTTTTGGTACAATACTTACAAGAAAGGTTCATCAAGCAACTCTAGACCTCCACAACAATCTCACAAGGGAAATTCTAACTACAATCAAGGGTAGAAAAAGGGGAACTGGAAAAGAAGACCCCATCAGCAAGGAAATATTGTTGAGCAAGAAGAACATTCAGATAATGAATACTTCTTGTACACTGCTAGATCAAGTGAGCCATCCACATCATCTAGTGATGTCTGGTATGTTGATTCAGGAGCCACTCGACACATGACTGGCCACAGATACTGGTTTAATTCAATGAGGGACACGCCATCAAAAAATCATGTTTCGTTGGGAGATGATTCTTCATATACAGTTTAGGGGATTGGGAACATCTCTCTACCCCTTGGTTCATGCAAGTGCAGACTATCTGATGTCTTATATGTCCCTGGGTTGACAAAGAATCTACTTTCAGTCAGTCAAATCCTAGATCATAACTTGAAAATTTTACTTTGATAGTCATTTCAGAAAGAAAAAATGCTTGATTCAAGACAAATCACAGAGGATCTGAAAATAGTTGCAAAAGTCTCCAATGTGGGATGCATGTTCTAGACTTGATTTTGTTCCATAGAGATGAACATAGCACTTGTGGCTAATAACTCTACCTCAACATAGTTGTGGAATCAGAGACATGGCCATGTTAGTTTCAAGTATCTCGAGACACTTCACCGACATGTAATATGGTACATGGGCTACCATCTCTTCAGAAGGATACAGACAAGTTTCCTCACTATGCCTAGTAGGCAAAACAACACAGAGCATCATTCCAGAAGAATACATATTCAAGCTCATGGTAAGACTTGATCTGGTTCATACTGATCTTTACGGTTTGATGCATCCAAGTCATTCTGTATTTTAGTACTTCCATGCTATGTGTTGACGACTATTAAATGAAATTGTGGATTCTTTGTCTTCACAAGAAAAGTGAAGCATTTTGAAACCTTCAAGAGGTTCAAAGTATCTAGTTGAGAACAAAACTGGTCATCACATCAGAACTCTCCACTCAAATTAAGGGGGGGAATTCACCAGTAATGAGTTCAAATACTACCTACAACACTCACGAAATTTGTCGACAAATTCCTCCTCCATACACACTGTAACAGAATGGTGTTGTTGAGAGAAGAAATTATACTATCATGGAAATGGTGCGATGCATGATCGATGATTCTGGACTTGCAAAGACATTCTGGGTAGAAGTAGCAAAAAATGCATTGTATTTGTTGAGCAGAGTGCCCAAAGTTTCTCTTGACGGAGTAACGCCATAAGAAGCATTTGTCAAAACGGAAACCATATATTGCACATCTCAAAGTATTCGGGTGCTAATCAACTATGCACATACCCAAGCGGAACAGAAAGAAATTGGACATCAAGTCACAAAAACTCATCTTCCTTAGGTACAATGAAGAGACTCTTAGGTACAGATTAATGGATCCAAAGACAAGGAAAGTCTACACCAGCAGAGATGTTGATTTTTTCGAGAAGAAGGAAGCATAGTCTCCTCCTCAAAACCCACATGATGTAGTTTCTTCACTAGTTATAAAAATTGAATCTGATGTTCCCACAGATGATGATGGGGATGATGGTATTGATATAATAGAACAATGACCCATGAGAATAGTTTAGCGTATGCCCAAGTGGTGTACTAGCACACTACGAGATGCAAGAATGGATGCCCCACCAGATAAATTCACCCCTCAACCAAGGACTCATAGTAAAGCAAGAGAAGAAGTTAAATTTACTTTGATGAGTAGATTTATTGATTCTGATGATCCCTCTATAGTCTAGGAAGCTCTATGATAAAAATATTGGAAAGATTCCACGGACTCTGTATATCAATCAATGATGAAAAATAACACTTGGCAGCTTATCAATCTTCCACCAGGGAAGAAACCCATTAGATGCAAATGGATAGTCAAAATGAAGTACAAAGCAAATGGGATAGTGGACAAGTATAAGGCAAGACTAGGAGAAAAACGGGTATACAAAAAAAGAAGGCATTGACTACAAGGAGAAATTTTCTCCCACAGCTAAGATCAAAACAATCAGGATGCTATTTTACTCTAGCTGCACAGTTTGGTTGGAAATTCCATCAGATTGATGTAAAAAGTTCCTTCCTGGATGAAGATTTACAAGAAGAAGTCTATATGACTCAACCTGAGAGATATGTTTGTATCTTGGTCAAGAAGCAAAGGTATGCAGACTCAGTAGAAATCTCTGTATGGCCTCAAACAGGAACCTCGGACATGGTACATCAAAATTGATGAGCATATCGTATAATATTGATTTGTTATAAATCCCTACAATACCAATATTTACCTTAAAAATAAAGGGGAGGAGATTGTGATTGTGATTGTCTATGTCGACAATATAGTCATCACTAGCAGTTACAGTGAGGATGATCGATCCAATGAAGAAAGATATTAATCGATCATTCGACATGACAAATCTGTAGGGCTAATGCACTATTGTCTTGGATTGGAAGTATTGTAGAAAGAGAATCACATATTTATTTCTCATATGAAATATACCAAGACAACACTCAAGAAATTCAAGATGATGGATTGCACACTGATTGCTACACCTATGGAGAGCAGATTGTAGTTATCTCGTTCAGATCCATCTCCTGAGGTAAATGCCACTCTCTATCGGGAGTTGATTGGGAGTCTCATTTACCTGACCTACACTAGACCATATATCATCTTTGTCAGTAAGCTATCTAACCAGGTTCATGCACAAACCCAAAGTGTGTCATTGGAAAGTCAGCAAGGTGCATCTTGAGATAACTCAAAGGATACAGTGGATCTTGGTCTAGAATATAAGAATAATGACAACTTCTTCTTGAATAGATATTCGGATTCAGATCATGTAGGAAATATTGATGACATAAAATCCACTACAGGACTTGTGTTCATTATGGAATCTAGACAAATATCATGGGGAAGTAAGAAACAACACTTCATTTCTCATTCTTCCACATGATTCGAAGTATCATTCTGTAGGAGAATCTATTTGTGAAGCGATATGGCTACATCGCATACTCGAAGGAATTTGAATACCACAAGACAAACCAACCACCATGTATGTTGACAATGAAGGTGTTCTCAAAACTTGTTTTCAATCTAGTTTTTCATGAAAGAATAAAGACACATTGAGGTATAGGTTCATTTCATATGTACGAGTATGTGTTGAAGCACAATATACAACTTCAGTTCTGTCCAACAGCTGAACAAAGAGTGCAGATATCTTCACAAAGTCACTTACACGTGACAAGTTCTAGTTGTTCAGATAGAGTTCCTCTCCTCATCCCTTGAGACAATGCAAAATTAATGGGGGGAATGTTAGGATAATTAATTATACATTGTATAATTAATTATTTAATTATTTTTATTAATTAATTATCTTTGTATAATGTTATATGGTTTTATTAACCATGTTCGGCTTATTATATTCCATGTGTATAATTGTTTATGATTATTATAACAATTATGTCATTATTCATTTTTGCTTCCCGGATGTATTTTTGAAGCTACTATATTTTAACAATTATTATTGTATGCATATGTTGTACAATTCCTATATTTTTTGTAGTAATCCATTGCTATTCCAATATGTTGATAAAGTATCATAGCCTGCAATATTGTAAGAGATTGATATGCACATGTTGCTAAATCTATACAGAAGCGTGCAATAATAGTTTTGGGGAGTTAAGACTAACCATATTAGTATGATATCCTTTAAATCCATTACATTCGTTGAAGGAGACTCACTAAATATTATTTCTAGCATGAAAGGGAAAAAGCATCATAGTCCCTCAACATAGTGCTATAGAATAGATAAACATGGTAAAGGTATTAATCACATGGACTAGAGCTTGATTTAATTCCATTACCTTCTAACATCATATATGGAATAGAAGAAATTTTAGCTTCCTTATAAGTTCTCCAATAAGGGTGTTCTAGCCACAGATTTAAAATATAAGTTGTAGGAAAAAACTTAGAGTGGTAGTTGGATGTATAAAATCATAACATTTTACTTGAGAAGTGAAACTATTCCCCGCAGCCAAGGCTTAATGAAAACTCAAGGACTAAAACTAGATTCATGGTAGGCCTGTTAGACAAGACTATAAACACTGAGAAGTGGACTCAACATGGTTCATCCTTTACAAGAAATAACTGGAGGGATTCACGATAGGAAGTAATTATACTATCAACCTCTTCCCATATTTGAAGGCATGCAAAGGACCACTTGTGGAAATAATACGTGTCCCAGGGGGGAATACAAGGTTATGAGATTATGAGAAAAAGGAGGAGATATTGGTTTCAAATTTATTTATGTGTGTAGGGATGCACCGAACTAGTACTCTTTCAAATTTTTGAATAGAGCTAGCAACGTCGGCGCCATCTAGCACAGTCTCTAGGACTGGGAGGAGACATTTTTGTCCTAGCTGCAACTAGTCCGATCATTGATGAATTTCAGATGTAGGCTAAGAATTTCAAGTGAGTTAATGCTTTGAACATGCAAGTAATGTGCTTGACTTAATATGTAGGGAAAGATAGGTTAGTAGGCCATGATAAGAATTACCAGTATGGATGTTTCAAAGGCTGCTCTGAATGACTGGAAGGTTTTGTGTTAAAGGATTTTCATTTTCAATCAACTCCTAATATAATTTACAAAGTTACTAGTTTTCCGATGGAGGGGAGAATGATTTACAATCCAAAAATCAATTGCAGTTTGGAAATCGACAGATTTTTAATTGGTAAGAAAACCCTCAAACAAAATTTTGTAGGTTTTGATAGGGAATCTCTATTAGTACCCTTTGATGAAATTTATCTTCTTTTGATGTAATTTGTGACACTTTAGGGAAGGTTTAAAGTGGTATTTTCCTATCATTTCCCGATGTTGAATCACATCAAAGATAGGAAACTATATTATTTTCCTAATTTTTTGTTGACCTTAAGCCTCGACAATAGCTTGAGGGTTAAGTAGTTCGTTTTCCCCAACTAGATGTTTGTTCCTTGCACCTGGAAAAACTTTTTCTAAGCAGATTGTCCATGAATGAGAAAACCTTTCCTAAATCTTCCCAAATTACCTCCAACACTTCTAAAAGGCCCCAAAACCTAAACAATGACTATATTATTTCCCAAAATAGACATCAATTGCAAATTTTAAATAAACCCTAAAAAATTTAAGCTGAATGTTGAAATCCTAAAAATTACCTATGTACTGACTAGGTTAGAATATGAAAAACCATCTTCTAAACCATGACTGATGGAGCTATGAGACTAGTTTCATAAGGTGCAGAGTGACCCTAACTTCTTATGTGTACTAAAATAAATTTAAATTATAAGAAATAATAAAGTATAAAGATTAATAAATGAAAAAATTATATCCCTCCCACAACCACATATACCACATAGCAAATAGGAACGGGTTCACGTTTTAAATTTGGTGATCATCAAACCTGATAATTCATAATGCACTCACGCTTTCATAAAACATGCTCAGTATATGTCGGATTTGTGCTCTATTTCTATCTTTCTTTTGATCTGTGGATTTATGTTGGCTTCCATGGATTTCTCTTATGTACCACAACTTCTTCTTTTTATCATGACTTTCTATGTCTTTACCTTCGGCTTCTGCTAGTCTTCTACGGCTTCATCCTTTTACCCAATGCTTCGTTGTTTTATCCATGGATTCATTATTTTACCCATGGATTTCTCTAATCATCCATGGCTTCCTCTAGAATTTGGTGGCTTTCCTCTTATATCCACAAATTTCCCAAAACTTGGTGAATAACCCTATCGATATCATCCTCTGACTTCAACCATTGTCTCATCCTTGAGACAACAAACCAATGAATAACCATATCAACCTCATCCCTGAATTCAACTATTATCTCATCCTCGAGACAACCAACCGATGAAGAACCTTGTCAACATCTAAATCTATTTATCAGGTGAGGAAGGGTAATTTCACTACCCCTGCTCCAATCAAGCAATCTTAGTTATGAAGATCCCTAGCTCGTATAGGGTTACTTCTTCACTTGTTACGAATGCAAGGATTTTTGAGAAAATTGTCCCATAAAGTTAATGACAAATTTAGGGCACTTCTCAGGATGCCCCTCTCTCACTGATATGCACTGTTTTGCGGAAAATGTTGGTACCATGTATATCATTTCCAGAGTTTTAAATCAGAAGGGAAAATTTTCAGGAAGGAAGATGTGCTTCTTAACCAAAAGGATGATAAAATGGATCCAAAAGTTTGGGAGAAAGACCGAGTGGAAGATACTAAGGATATAAAAAATTATTTTCTTAAAGCTACAGGTTTTAGATGATGGAAAATCAAGTCATAGTAAAAATTGATATAATTTAAGTAATCCACCGTGTTGATATTCATCAAACTTTGTCTACATATTAAATATTTCACAAATTGCATTATAAACATACGCTGATTCATGGGTGAATATAATATGGAGAAGGTATTATCGAGCCCCACGGTTGTGATTGCAAGATTTAAAAGTGAGGGTGACTGCTTCGACTCCAATGGTGTCTCTACTGTTCGTAATTTGGTGGGAGAATTGACAATTTATGTGTATAAAATTGAAATGAAATGATTTTAATTATGTGTGTGAGACCGAAGCAAGCCCTAACTACTTAAATATTTGTTGATTTCTAGTATTCCAAGCTATGCATGAGTTAATGGAGCAGATAATATATAGTATTGCCTATTCCAATTTGTATTTATGGGTTTTTGGGAATGTTTACTTGGGAAATTTTATTGTTATTAATATGGGGTAAAGGTGGACAAGGAGATGGATCCGCCATTAAACCCAAACATCCTCCTAGATCAGATGGATTCCCATTTATTGGAGAGATCATTCATTTTCTTTGAGATGCTAAATTGACTCAACGACGAAAGTTTATTGATGCACACATGAGCTCAGGTAATATTAATGTTTTTAAGTGACCCATTTCTATGTTCTTATAATTAGATGTACACAATGAATATTTCATGGTTTCCTTAATTAGTAAGCAGGTAAGTCTAGGTGGCCTTAAATTTTTCAGATCTACATTATAAACCAATATCTATATATGCATAAATGGATTAATTGGGATTGGAAATATAGGTATGGGACAATTTTCAGATGTAGTTTGTTTGGAAGAGTGCGAGAAGTTGTGTCGGTGGATCCCGAGTTTAATAAGTATGTCTTGTCAAATGAGGGAAGGTTGTTCGATGCCAATGTACTCACATATTTTAGAAATATTATAGGTAAATATGGTATGTCAATGGAAAATGGGGAACTTCATAGGAAGCTCCAGGGAACTGCTATCAATTTGTTTAAGTACGAGAAGTTCAGCTCTAAATTCATGGAAGACATACAAGGCATCTTCCTGACTAGAATGAGGAAAATGGGAGGTGGAGGAAGACATTCTTCATGTTAATTATTTTTATACCTTGAGGGATAACAAGATACGCATTTGCATTTTTCAATTTTTCTTCAAGGTATTTAGGCTCATTAGTTATTTAGTGTTTATGCCTTTTTCAAAGACAAATTTCCAAAATTTTGAGTCAGTGTCCTTTGGAAGGGTTCTGGTAAAGAGAGAAATTCAAGAAGTTAGAAAATTTCATTCTTTGGAGTCATTTTTAGTGTTTTGCGGCTAAATCAGATATTTTTGTCCCATGTGTCCCAAGTGCCATCGGGCCTCCAGTTCACCGATTTTCCACTTTCTCCGCACTACTCTGCTTGCATGGCTAAGTCAGAAATTTTCATCCCATGTGTCCCAAGTACACTCGAGCCTCTTATTCGTCAATTTTCCACTTTTCCCACATTGCTCTGCTCATCAGTTTTTTTGGGTTTGTGCATCCTTCATGTCCCAAGTACATGGACCATCTGTGCTCTCCGGACCCACTTTTTCCACATCTACCTTGTCAGCTCCATCGTAAATCCCACATGTCCCAGTGTCCCATGGACCGTCTATGCTCTTTGGACCCACATTTTCCACACTACTCTTAGATCAGGTATTTCAGCTTTGCGCGTCCCTCATGTCCCAATGTCCCATGGACCGTCTGGGCCAATTTTTTCCACTTTTTCCACTTTTTAACTTTTTGAGTCGGTGTGAGGGCCATTTATTGTGCATTCATGATTTTATCTCTCCATTCATTTCAACTCATGGCTATTTAAAGAGAGGTAACCGTTCATTCATTTTCACACTTGCTCACTCATTCCCTCCCGCTCGTGTTTGTGTAAATCAAGTCGTTGCCCACATCTGTGCTTCTATATTTTCTCTTGTAGGGATTATTTTGATAATACTCCATTGAAGGTTATCTTCTCTCTACCTTTGTCATGATGAAGATGCAATATCAAGGGCACGAACACCTCTCCTCATTGGAAACCTCTGTGCCTGACATTGGTGACAGTGAAGCTCGACATCTAGACCTTGATGATTTTTGGAGCAGACTTGGATGTGATAACCCTACTCCCATCGCTCAAATGATCAAAAATAGTGGGATTGCATTTGCAGGAGGTTTTCCTATCTTTGTTCAGTGTGCTTGATACCGTGCTCACTTGTGGGGCTTGTTTCAATCTAGAATCCAAATAAATTGTTGATGTACATGGTGAAGTAATTGCACGACTAGATTCTGAAGCTATCTTGTGTTGCTCTATGCATCCCAATGTGGAAGGTGCCAATACTCTCACCCTTGCTCAAGCACAAGCACTATTTGACCAGGATAGTGAGAGATATAAGGCTAGGGTAGCTAAATCATGGTTGAAGAACCCTAAAAAGGGAGCATCTAGACTTTCTAAATCATTGTTCAGGGTTGATTTCAATGAAGATCTTTCAGACATCATCACCCTTCTTGCTAGAATCATGGGAATGCCCTCTACAAATGAGTTTCACTTTTGGATGTGTCCCTTTATCAACATCATTTGTGAGGGGAAGCAGAATTTGAATTGGAGTGAGATTATTTGTGAAAACCTAACAGAGCAGCTGGTAAATGTTCACAAGAACCCGAACATTCTACATGTCATCCTACCTTATGCACACCATTGTGGCATCCAGGAAATGGCTTGGTCTCACTTTCTATGAAGATAAGAAAGATACCCCATATATGAATACTGTCCTCAGTTAACCCTCAAATTTAGTAATCATAATTTTAGGAGAGTTAATGACACATTCACCATGTACATTGTGAGGCTCTTGGAAGGAAATACTGCTCGAGAGGTTTTCTGAAGGAAGCAAAGACTTTGATATCTGACTATGGAAGCTTCTACACTCAATTCAGAAAATTCTCATATATCAGACTAGCTGGTTTTGAAGGTTCCCCTCTAAAGCTTCCTATGTTTTAATGATAAAATGGCTCTTGTTGAAATTTGTAGGCAATTGGATAAACTTCACCAACCTTGTAGAGATAAGAAGATTACTGGCATTCACTTTCCTATCTCCTTGGGAAATTATATGTGCAAGAAAAATCTAGATGCTTAGAACATCGATAGAACCATTGTTCCTCTCACTATCCATCACTTCAAATCTAGAACTTGTTTTGATATCAAAGGATACATTGCTAAGAATTTCATATGGTAGGTTTCATCACCTTCCTGATACTGAAGATTATTGGGCTGATTGCATAGATGATTTTGAGGCCAGGAGAAGGTACTTTGGTAGATTTTCTCTTCAACAAATCATAGACTTCAATCTATAAAGTACCTGATGGGCTCAAGGATGATGATGAGGACTTGCAATCTATTGAGTATGAGAGGTCTATTAAACACACTCCTCTTGAAACCATTGATTGGTTTGTAAAAGAGAGAGATGATTTGAAGGAAGTAATCAATCATGTTATTGTGAGAACCAAACTCTGGTTTGATAGGAAGATGCAAGACTTTTAGGATGAACAAAGCCAAGTCTTCTTCACAAGAAACTTCTTCTCCTAGGAAGGAAGAACCTATGCCCAATATTGAGGTGCCTGATGCCTGAGAAATCTACTCCATCCTCCTCAACAAAGGTATACCTGAAGAAAGGTAAGGCCATCAAACAAGAACAGGTTGAAGAAGAAGTTCTTTTGGAGCAGCCAGAGGTCCCTGTAGGGCCAAAAGATATTGTTGTTTTGAGTGAGGATGATAGTGAAGAGATGAAAGAAGGAGAAGAAACCCCTGTCATTACTGTTGAGATAGAAAATGAAGGTCAAATGACTGAACCTCTAGGTTTGATGGATACTTCTTCTAAGGATCTTTCTGAAATTGTGCCAACTTCCCCACTGGAGACATCAGTAGTGCAGACATTGAGTGCAATGAGTTCACTTGCACTTGGATCTATTGTTCCTTCTTCCTCTTCCTCTTCATTTTCTTGGATTCAACCTTTCATTGATAACAAGAAAAGGATGTCTTCTTCTCAAGTTGTAGTTCCCAATTTTGATTGTTGTGGCTGCCTTGCTCGGTACTACTCCTCCTCCTCCAGAAAAGAAAGAAAATACCACCTCAAGGATTGTGTCAGATTCATAGGGTCAACAGTTAATGGAGATTGCAAAGCCTAAGGTGGATAAGGAGGAGAAAGATATTTTGGTTTCTGACTGGAGCTTACAAGAATTCCACTTGGGGAATCTACACCTGAAAGTGAGGTTCATAACCTCAGAGAAACTGTGACTAGAGTCATTGAACGAGTGGAGAAGGGTAAACAAACTATGGAGCAATTAGATGAACATAATCAAGTTCTTTCAAATTTTATAAAATCCCTACTGGCAAAAGATAAGGTCTTGGATCCTACTCCACTAACTACTCTTCCACCTCCCATATTTCTCAACAAAGATGAAGTCCAGACCATCAAATATATTCACATATATACTACCTATGGAAAGGCCATTGAAGCACTTGTTGATGATATGAAAGTAGCTGGATTGAACTTCATTGAAGAGGCCTTCAAGTCATATGAGAAGGTGTCCAAGTTACAGCTGAAATTCACCACAACACTCAGTGGCTTGGAAAAATAACTAAAGCTCTGGTGTGAATGTATTCAAGATCTCCATTCAATGAGCCAGACAGATGAGAATATTTTATTGGCAAGAAAAGTATTTGATGAAGCCAAGAATAATCTATCAAAATCCTGGGTTTTTAGTATTGATTGGAAGATCAAGGTTTTGGAAGAAGCAGTGGGAGAACTAAAAAATATGTGGCAGAAAGGGGAAGCTTTCAAGACTTGTGTTTTGTCTGCCTTTCCAAGATATTCATTGTCAAATCCAGAATGAAGCCTCAAGGTAATCAGTTTTCCATTCAGGAAATCAAAGCCCAGTTCAACACCTTCAACAAGGAATATTTTTTCAAAGAAGTGTCAATGTCTAAAGAGAAGATGAAGGATGTCTGCTCTCTCCAGTCAGCTATCACCAAGGTAAACAAAGAGTTTCTTGAAAACATAGAGTTTGAGAAGGATATGTAGAAGTGCCTTGGAATGTGGAATCATGCCACTTCTAACCCCACCATACCCAAGTGCATGGAGATAGTTGAGGCATTAAAAAATTTAGACATCAGATTCTTAGATGGTCGCCCTTCTAAGCCTCCATTCAAGATGTTTCTTGCTTCTTGGTCCTAGGACACTTCTTTTATTATTTTGGGTTGTAACACCCATGATGTAATATTTGATTAAAGACATTGTATTAATGTATTAGTTAAGCGGTCTTTAATCTTTAGATTAAAAGAAGTTGTAACTGAATGTAACTATTTTTGTAAGCTATTTAATGGGCTCTTCATGCCATTGTTAAGGGTTGGACCCTGATACTCTTGAAATGTAATAGATTTGAAAGTAATCAATACAGAAATTTTTCCTTGTCTCTTATTTCTATCTGCTATCCTTTCTTTCCTTGTCTGAAATTTATGAATCATCAATCTTTCATGCTAAGAAACTTTGTGTTCTTATGATATGATTTCTAGAACTTTGTGTCTGTGGAATAATATCAGATATTGCCAATGTGAATGATTCTATTCTATATATCTCTTTTGCTAAAGTACATAAGGTTATATTCTGCTATCTATATTACCTGAAAGTACTGTTGTGTTCTTCCCTTTCAGTTTCTTGTTCTTCTATTTCTATGTATTGATAATCTTTATTGGCATAAAACATTTCAAAGTATCAGGAGTCCTCATTAATATGAAAGTTGTATATTTGTATATAAGCTTTGTTGCTCACTTTCAATAAGGGAACCTCTCCCATAAAGAGGAGGGACTTGTTGTCCCCTGACTGTTGATTACTAAAGTACTAATTTTAAAACCAACAGTTTTTGGTGACTCTACTGGGGATTTTTTTCAACATATCCCTTTCTAAATAACTTCAAGACCATTTTTTGGTCTGGCGACTCTAAGATATACATGTATTAAGAAATCTCTAGGAGTAGAAGATTCTCATTTTCAACTTCTAGAGAAACAAAACTTTCCTCTTCCTTCAGCAAGAAGGAACAGAAGAACTCATTCTGTGAGCACACCTCCTGCTAAAGATAGGATTTCTAAGAACAACACTCCTCAAGAAAAACTCAGTCCTAATCTCCATGCTCTTGTACTTGCTGGAGTTACAGTTCCCCTTCAGTTCAATCTTTCCAAAGATGGCAGCACCTTTGCCTTGGGGACAACAGGTTGGGCCTCTTGCTCTTCCTCAACCATTGCATGAGTTACCCAGGGGTAATAGGAAAAGTTTTCCTAAATTCTGAGGTGATGGGAAAGTACACCCAGATGAACACATTGCGGCCTTCATTGTTGCATGTGGGATTCTTGGGGTTGAACATGAAGATGTAATCGTCAGGCTCTTCATGGAAACATTGCAGGACAATGTTGTTGATTGGTTCTATCACCTTCTTGCTGGGTCGGTTACTGATTGGACTACTATGACGACTCAGTTTGAGCAACGTTTTAAACCTGCTGAAGATGTGCATGCTCTCTTGGCTCAAATTTCTCATATCAAAAAGGAGCCACATGAGCCCATGAGGGATTTTGTGGCCAAATTTAACAAGTTAATTCATAAGATTCCACAGAACACCCATCCTGTAGATCAAATCCAAAAGTGATTTTTCCTCAATGCTCAGTTACCTAAAGTAAGTTATGCACTAAGGAGGGCTAATCTTCTAACTCTAGATGTTGATCAATGATTGGCTATCAGTGTTGAAGATGATCTAATAATGTCTGGAAAATTGAAAAGAGAACCCTCCAAATCTAAAGCATCTTCCTCTTCCTCCCTAGGAGCCAATTCTAATCAGTTAGTACAGAAGTTGGAAAATGATCTTATTGCTATCAAGAAGCAATTGGCTCAACATGCTCCTTACCAAGATATTCCAAGAAAGAATTTTCAGCCTAGGAACCATTTTCCCTCTTCTCAGACTAGATTGGCTATTGAAGGCCCACCCATCAAGGTTCCAGTCAATGCAACTTGTGAAGTTCAAGAACCTGATGATGAAGAGGAGAATGAAGACTATGAAGAGCCTGAAGAAGAAGTTAATGAAGAACAAGAAGAGCTTGGTGAGTCTCAAGTTCATTTCCTCACCATTGAAGGTATAGATGATGAAGATGAATATGATGAAGTAGTGGCAGATATGAATAGTGAGTCATATGTTGTTATGACTCAGGAGAAATGAACAGGAAGGAAAAAGTGGTACAACCTTCTAAAAAATCTAAAGAAGTTCCTATAACTATTCCAGTAGTTGCAAAAGAGGAGCCCCTATTCCCACTACCTCCACACAAAAGGTGAGTAATGCTAATTCTTCTCCTTCTATCCTCTGCTTCTGGAACTCCTTGTTCCTTCAACTCCTAAACCTGATAATCCCAAATTTCCCCTCATTCCTAGTAACGATGCCCCATCCACCTCTAGATATTTTGATATCATTGACCACATCAAGAAGACAAAGATCCAAATCTCAGAGGCAGAATTTTACCAGACTCATCCAAATGCTTTTGCTAAAGTGGTAAAATTTGTCAATTCCAAATCCAAAACTTCACCCAATACTTCTAAAGGTCTATTACCTACTCCCTCCTCCTCATCTCAACCAAGTCTTGTGGCTGCAGTCTCTTCACCTGATGATAAAATTAAACCATTCTATGTAACACTTCTCATAGCTAGTCACAAACTCAATAATTATGTTATTGACTCAGGAGCATCAGACAATGTGATGCCTACAAAAGTAGCTCATGCTTTGGGCCTGACTCTAACACGTACATTTGGTTCCTTGCTATTCCATGGAAAGTAGAGAAGTACCTTGGTTGGAAGAATCAAAGATGCACAAGTGGCTTTTGCTTGCTTTTCCAGAGAAAAGGGTCAAATCCACTATTTTAGTAGCTAACATTCCTCCCTCATATGGTATGTTACTGAGTAGAAATGTTTGTAGAGAAGTGGGATGTGAAATCCAAATGGACTGGTCACACACCTTAATCTCGGTCAATGGAAAAATGAAAAAGCTGCTACCAGAAAGACAGACCGAGTACATTGTGCAAAAGATTGATGATCCAAAAGCACAAATACTCTATGAAGATATAGGGCATGGTAACTATATGATCATGTCAGAAGATGAGGAAAAACTTCCTAAGGGAGTAATTCACAATCCTAATGGCATTTGGACCTTGGAGTTTGATGGAATTTGTTCTTCAGCTGGTTCTGGAGCTAGCGTGGTGTTAATCTCTCCAGAAGAGAAGATTCGTCCATTTTCATTTAAGTTTTATTTTGAAAATACAAACAACGTAGCTGAATAGGAGGCTCTCATCCTTGGATTGAACATGGAAAAAGAAATGGGAGTGAAGAATCTTTGTGCTCATGGTGATGTGGAGTTGATTGTGAAATAGGTCAGGGATATTTTTCAAGTCAAGAATAGGAGATTGAAACATTATAGAAGTCTTGTCTGGGATTCCATTGAATTTCTTGATGCTTTCTCAATTGAAGTTGTCCCAAGAGAAAAGAATACTAGAGCTGATTCTCTGGCTATCTCAGGATCTTTGTTGATTCCTCATCCAGATTTTTCTCAAGAAAAATTTACCATTGAAATGATTCATAGGCCTAGTGTGTGCCAGATAATGCAAGCAACTGGAAAGTTTTCAATGATGATCAACACTTGCTCTCTTTCTTGGAGCTTAAGGATAACTTCAATCAATTATATTTTGAAGGAAGTGAGACTCTTCCTAGAGAATATGTGCCCTCTAATGAAGATGATATTAAGGAAGAAATGGATCAGGATGGCTGTATCAAATTGAAAGGTAACAAGATACCCAAAGGGCTGGTGAGTTTAGAGGATCTGTTTGATAAGCATGATAGGTACATCAAATCTAAAGCTTCTCAAGGGACTTGTCAATTCATTGAGTATGAGAAGGTAAATATTGGAAGAAATGATGAACCCAAGATGGTGAATATTGGGAAATGTTGCACTCAAGAAGAAAGGAAGAAAAGCAGTGAACCTATTAAAAAGTATGCTGACATCCTTGCCTATTCATATGATGATCTCAAAGCTTTTCAACCAAAGGAGATGCAACACTATATTCCTCTAAGACCTGGGATTAAACCTTTCAAAAAGAAGCAAAGGAAATACAATCCCAAGATTGTTGATACCATTTTTCAAGAGATTCAAAAATTACTCAAAGCAAAGATCATTTTCCCTATACATCATTCAACATGGATTGCCAACATTGTGCCAGTAAGAAAGAAGAATGGTGAGATTCGTATTTGTGTGGATTTCAGGAATTTAAATCAGGCCTCTCTAAAAGATAAACTACCCTCTCCCCATGATGGATCAAGTTTTGCAGGCTGTCACAGGCTCTGAGATGTTGTCCATGCTGGATGGATTCTCTGGATACAATCAGGTGGAAGTTAGTACCCCAGATCAGCACAAGACTGCTTTTACTACTCCTTGGGGCACCTTTTCCTACAAGAGGATGCCATTTGGTCTTATCAATGTTGGTGCCACTTTCCAAAGGGAAATGGACTTAGATTTTGGTAGTCTCAAGGGAAAATGCATTGTTGTATACCTTGATGATTTGACTGTTTTCTCCAAAACAAGGGCAGATCACTTTCAACATCTTGAAACAGTCCTTCAAAAATGTAGAGAACATGGAGTATCTCTTAATCCTAAGAAGTTTGTCTTTTGTGTTACTGAAGGAAAGCTGCTTGGGACATATTGTCTCCAAAGAAGGAATCAAGATAGATCCAGAAAGAGTTCAGGAAATTCAACAGATTCCTCTTCCCACAAGCAAAAAGGGTGTTCACTCTTTCTTTGGTAAGATAAATTTCTTGAGGAGATTCATTCCAGAATTTGCAGAACTGACTATGAGCATTGCTCAAATGATGAAAGGGAAGAAAACCTTTGGTTGGAATCCTGAAGGAAAAGAAGCTTTTGAAGGTATCAAGAAAGCTATTGCTAAAACTCCCATCCTAGCATGTCCTGATTTCAACAAAGATTTCATTATCTATTGCTATGCTACTGAGAATACTTTGGCCACTATACTAACTCAGAAAAACTCTGAGAATCATGAACTTCCAATTTCCTTCATGAGCTATGTTCTAAAATCTCATGAACTAAAGTATACTTTGATGGAGAAACATGCTTTTGCAGTAGTCAAAGTTGTCAAGCAGTTTCATTTTTATATCCTTAATTCTCACTCTGTTGTATTTGTACCTAATACAACTATTAAGTATATTCTTACACAACGGGAGTTTGGAACTAAGCAAGGAAATTGGGTGGCAAAAGGTTCAGGAATATGACCTTGATATCAAGCCAACAAAGCTAGTCTGGGGTAAAGGCTTATGTGAACTCATTGCTGAGGGAGCTGATGAAGAATTGTCCACAGAAGTTTGATGTTCCTGTTGTCCTCTTTCTCAGTTCAACAGATGAGTGGTATGCTGATATTGCACATTTTCTTACTTATGGAGAATGTCCATCTCACTTAAGTGCCAAGGAAAAGAGAGCTATTAAGCTAAGGTCTGCACAGTATGTATTGTGGGAAAATGCTTTATTCAAGCGAGGCATTGATGGAAGATTCCTTAAATGTGTGGACAAAGAGCAACAGAAGAAGTTGTTTACAGCTTTTCATGATCAAGCCTGTGGAGGGAATTTCTCTTTTGTTGTCACTGCTCACAAAATTCCTTCATGCAGGATACTATTGGCCTACATTGTTTTGAGATGCATCAAAATGGGTAGGAAAGTGTGAAGCCTGTCAGAATTTTGTTGGAAGACCTAAGTTGGCTGCTTTACCACTCAAACCAGTAGTTATTGATGAACCTTTTCAACAATGGGGATTGGATTTTATTGGAACTCTCAACCCACCTTCCAGTGCTGGACACACTCATGTGCTAACTGCTACAGATTACTTCACAAAGTGGGTAGAAGCTATTCCAGTCAAAAGTACTACTTCAAAGGTGGTGTGTAATTTTATCAAAGAGAACATCTTGATAAGGTTTGGAGTACCAAACAAAATTGTGACTGATAATGCTTCTAATTTTTCTTCTTCCGAGATGATGGATTTTTTCTATGGCTATGGAATTTCCCTTGCTCATTCTTCAGATTATTACCCCCAAGGGAATGGACAAGTAGAATCAACAAATAAAAATTTGGTAACCATCATTCGGAAGCTTGTCAATGAATCTCAAAGGAATTGGCACAAGAAGCTCTATGATGCCCTCTGGGAAGATAGAATTACACCCAAAAGAGCAATTGGAATGTCTCCATTTCAGGTGGTGTATGGTGTTGAAGCTCAACTGCCAGTAACAGTTGAATTTCCAGCCTTGCACTTGATGAAGGCTATTGAGGATTCAAGTTTCATCAGCTCCTTGGACAAGAGGATCATGTATCTCCAAAAGCTAAATGAGGATAGGATGCAGGTTTTTGATAGAATCTCCTCATCAACAGAAGGTGAAAGCTTTGTTTGACAAAAAGACTAGACCCAGAGATTTTCAAGTAGGAGACATTGTTTTACTGTGGGACAAAAGGCATGAACCTCATGGAAGCCATGGTAAGTTTGATTCTCTTTGGCTTGGTCCTTTCAAGATAAGACACTTTGCTGGAGAAAATTATTTCTATTTGGATTACATGGATGGATCTCCTCTCCCACTTCCTTATAGTGGGTAGTATTTGAAGTTGTTCAAGTCCTAGGTGATTAGGCAGTTCCTTTTGTATATTGTGTACAGTGTCCTTTTTTGGTCTTTCCCTTGTGTCCCTGTTCCTTTTCCCTTTTGTGTGTTGTCTTCTGTGTTGTTTTTCCTTTGACTCTATTTTCCCAATGGATAAGGCACTGGTCTACTTTCCCAGAGTTTTTCTTGTGGTTCTTGATCTTGCCTCATTCTTTTGTCCTAGTCAAGTCATCCCCAGAAAGAGCCAGCTGTTGTCACCCTAAAAATTCCCTCCTTTTTCAAAGACAAATTTCCAAAATTTTGAGTCAGTGTCCTTTGGAAGTGTTCTGGTAAAGAGAGAAATTCAAAAAGTTAGAAAATTTCATTCTTTGGAGTCATTTTTAGTGTTTTGCGGCTAAGTCAGATATTTTTGTCCCATGTGTCCCAAGTGCCGTCGGGCCTCCAGTTCACCGATTTTCCACTTTCTCCACACTACTCTTCTTGTCGGCTAAGTCAGACGTTTTTGTCCTATGTGTCCCAAGTACACTCAGGCCTCTTGTTCGCTAATTCGCCACTTTTCCCGCATTACTCTACTCATCAACTGTTTTTCAGGTTTGTGCTCCTTCATGTCCCCATGTCCCATGGACCATTTCTGTTCTCTCTGATTCCTGACCCCGCACTTTTGTCCACATCAGCTAAATCAGGCTCCACACATCCCACATGTCCCAGTGTCCCATGGACCATTTGTGCTCTCTGGACCCACCTGATTTTCCACATTCTTCTTGGATCGGGTATTTTGGCCCCTCATGTCCCAATGTCCCATGGACCGTCTGGGCCCAATTTTTTCTGACTTTTTCACCTTTTTGAGTCGGTGCGAAGGCCATTTATTGTGCATTCATGATTTTATCTCTCCATTCATTCAAAATCATGGCTATTTAAAGAGAGTTAATCATTCATACATTTTCACACTTGCTTGCTCATTCCCTCCTCACTCACGTTTGTGCAAATCAAGTCATTTCCCACATCTGTGCTTCTATATTTTCTCTTGCAGGGATTATTTGAGATTCGTGGTATACTCCATTGAAGGTTATCTTCTCTCTACCTCTGTCATGATGAAGATGCAGTATCAAGGGCACGAACACCTCTCCTCATTGGAAACCTCTGTGCCTAACATCGGTGACAGTGAAGCTCGACATCTAGACCTTGATGATTTTTGGAGCAGACTTGGATGTGATAACCCTACTCCCATCACTCAAATGATAAAAAATAGTGGGATTGCATTTGCAGGTGGTTTTCCTATCTCTGTTCAGTGTGTTGATATAGTGCTCACTTGTGGGGCTTGTTTCAATCCAGAATCCAAAGAAATTGTTAATGTACATGGTGAAGTAATTGCACGACTAGATTCTGAAGCTATCTGTGTATTTCCTACGCATCCCAATGGTGGAAGGTGCCAATACCCTCACCCTTGCTCAAGCACAAGCACTATTTGACCAGGATAGTGAGAGATATAAGGCTAGGGTAGCTAAATCATGGTTGAAAAACCCTAAAAAGGGAGCATCCAGACTTTCTAAATCATTGTTCAGGGTTGATTTCAATGAAGAATTTCAGACATCATCAACCTTCTTGCTAGAATCATGGGAATTCCCTCTACAAATGAATTTCACTTTTGGATGTGTCCCTTTATCAACATCATTTGTGAGGGGAAGCAGAATTTGAATTGGAGTGAGATTATTTGTGAAAACCTAACAGAGCAGCTGGTAAATGTTCAGAGAACCCAAACATTCTACATGTCATCCTACCTTATGTACACCATTGCAGGCATCCAGGAAATGGCTTGGTCTCACTTTCATTGAAGATAAGAAAGATGCCCCCATATATGAATATTGCCCTCAATTAACCCTCAAAGTTAGCAATCATAATTTGAGGAGAGTTAATGATGTCTTCACCATGTACATTGTGAGGCTCTTTGAAGGAAATATTGCTCAGAGATTTTATGATGAAGTAACGAATTTGATATCTAACTATGGAAGCTTCTACACTCAATTCAGAAAATTCTCATATATCAGGCTGGCTGGTTTTGAAGGTTCCCCTCTAAAGCTTCCTATGTTTTGTAATGATAAAATGGCTCTTGTTGAGATTTGCAGGCAATTGGATAAACTCCACCGAACCTGCAGAGATAAGAAGATTACTTGGCATTCATTTTCCTATCTCCTTGGGAAATTATACATGTAGGACAACCCTGGATGCCCAGAACATTGATAGAACCATTGTTCCTCTCACTATCATCACTTCAAATCTCGAACTTGTTTTGATATCAAAGGATACATTGCTAAGAATTTCAGGATGGTTTTCATCACCTTGCCTGACACTGAAGATTATTGGGCTGATTGCATAGATGATTTTGAGGCCAGGAGAAGGTACTTTGGCAGACTTTTCTCTTCAACAAATCATAGACTTCAATCTCTATAAAGTACCTGATGGGCTCAAGGATGATGATGAGGACTTGCAATCTATTGAGTATGAGAGGTCTATTAAACACACTCCTCTTGAAACCATTGATTGGTTTGTAAAAGAGAGAGATGATTTGAAGGAAGTAATCAATCCTGTTATTGTGAGAACCAAACTCTGGTTTGATAGGAAGATGCAAGACTTTAGGATGAACAAAGCTAAGTCTTCTTCACAAGAAACTTCTTCTCCTAGGAAGGAAGAACCTATGCCAATATTGAGGTGCCTGAACAATCTACTCCATCCTCCTCAACAAAGGTATACCTGAAGAAAGGTAAGGCCATCAAACAAGAACAGTTGAAGAAGAAGTTATTTTGGAGCAGCCAGAGGTCCCTGTAGGGCCAGAAAATATTGTTGTTTTGAGTGAGGATGATAGTGAAGAGATGAAAGAAGAAGAAGAAACCCCTGTCATTACTACTGAGATAGAAAATGAAGGTCAAATGACTGAACCTCTAGGTTTGATGGATACTTCTTCTAAGGATCTTTCTGAAATTGTGCCAACTTCCCCACTGGAGACATCAGTAGTGCAGACATTGAGTGCAATGAGTTCACTTGCACTCGGATCTATTGTTCCTTCTACCTCTTCCTCTCCTTTTCTTGGGTTCAACCTTTCATTGATAACAAGAAAAGGATGTCTTCTTCTCAGCTTGTAGTTCCCAATTTTGATGTTGTGGCCACCTTGCTCGGTACTACTCCTCCTCCTCCAGGAAAAGAAAGAAAATACCACCTCAAGGATTGTGTCAGATTCATAGGGTCAACAGTTCATGGAGATTGCAAAGCCTAAGGTGGATAAGGAGGAGAAAGATCTTTTGGTTTCTGACCTGGAGCTTACAAGAATTCCACTTGGGGAGTCTACACCTGAAAGTGAGGTTCATAACCTCAGAGAAACTGTGACCAGAGTCATTGAATGAGTGGAGAAGGGTAAACAAACTATGGAGCAATTGGAAGAACATAATCAAGTTCTTTCAAATTTTATAAAATCCTTATTGGTAAAAGATAAGGTCTTGGATCCTACTCCACTAACTTCTCTTCCACCTCCCATAGTTCTCAACAAAGATGAAGTCCCGACCATCAAAGATATTCACAAATATACTACCTATGGAAATCCCATTGAAGCATTGGTTGATGATATGATAGTGGTTGGATTGAACTTCATGGAAGATGCCTTCAAGTCATATGATAAGGTGTCAAAGTTACAGCTGAAATTCACCACAACAATCAGTGGCTTGGAAAAGAACTAAAGCTCTGGTGTGAATGTATTCAAGATCTCCATTCAATGAGCCAGATAGATGAGAAGATTTTATTAGCATGAAAGTATTTGATGAAGCCAAGAACAATCTATCAAAATCCTGGGTTTTTAGTATTGATTGGAAGATCAAGGTTTTGGAAGAAGCAGTGGGAGAACTAAAAAATATGTGGCAGAAAGGGGAAGCTTTCAAGACTTGTGTTTTGTCTTCCTTCCAAGATATTCATTGTCATATCCAGAATGAAGCCTCAGGTAATCAGTTTTCTATTCAGGAGATCAAGGCTCAGTTCAACACCTTCATCAAGGAAGATCTTTTCAAAGAAGATTCAATGTCTAAAGAGAAGATGAAAGATGTCTGCTCTCTCCAATCAGCTATCACCGAGGCAAACAAAGAGTTTCTGGAAAACACAGAGTTTGAGAAGGATATGGAGAAGTGCCTTGGAATGTGGACTCATGCCACTTCTAACACCACCATACCCAAGTGCATGGAGATAGCTGAGGCATTCAAGAAATTTAGACATCGGATTCTCAAGACAGTTGGCCCTTCTAAGCCTCCATTCGAATGTTTCTGCTTCTGGGTCCTAGGACACTTCTTTTATTTTGGGGTTTAAAACCCATGATGTAATTCTTGATTAAAGACATTCTATTAATGTATTTGTTAAAAGAAGTTGGAACTGAATGTAACTATCCTTGTAAGCTATTTAATGGGCTCTTCATGCCATTGTTAAGGGTGGACCCTGATATTCTTGAAATGTAATAGATTGGAAAGTAATCAATACAGAAGTTTTTCCTTGTCTCTTATTTCCATCTGTTATCCTTTCTTCTCCTATCTGAAATTTATGAATCATCAATCTTTCATATTAAGAAACTTTGTGTTCTTGTGATATGATTTCTAGAACTTTGTGTCTATGGAATAATATCATATATTGCCAATGTGAATGATTCTATTCTATATCTCTTTTGCTAAAGTACACATAAGGTTATATTCTACTATCTATATTACCTGAAAGTACTGTTGTGTTCTTCCCTTTCAGTTTTCTTGTTCTTCTATTTCTATGTATTGATAATATTTATTGGCATAAAACATTTCAAAGTATCAGGAGTCCTCATTAATATGAAAGTTGTATATTTGTATATAAGCTTTCCCTAAATTATAGGGTGGCTATTATTGAGGAGTGTACAGATATTGATTGGTTTGATAGGTGTTTTATACCCTATCCTCCTTATGAATTGGACCAGCAAGATGGTGAAGCTAATAATGATGATCTAAGTACTAATTATGATATCTGCATGGTGGGCTATTTTTCAAGCTCACAAGAAGAAGTAACATCAACTGAGGTAATAATTGCAAGGATAGATACAACCTTTTGGGATTGTATCAAACGGGTACAAGTACTTTCTTCCCTCTCATACTCTTGAAGTTGATGTAGTGCAAGCTTTTGAAATTGCCTAACAATGACTTCTGAATACTTAATAACTTTGTTGATTAATAATTATGATGGTGGTATCCCTTCGGAGGAAGATAAAAAATTGTTGATGAATACCATTGTAGCTCAAGAGAAAGACTATAACACTAG
Source organism: Taxus chinensis (assembly GCA_019776745.2). NCBI lineage: Eukaryota > Viridiplantae > Streptophyta > Pinopsida > Cupressales > Taxaceae > Taxus > Taxus chinensis. Next base: position 32,870 of record JAHRHJ020000284.1, on the reverse strand, counting down.
GAGAAAATGTTGTTAAGGGAGCTAGACCTCAATCCAAACCTAAAACATCCTTGCTTATTTTCTGGCTAGAACTCCCATCTTTCCTTCTCTCCTAGAAGGGAAATACCTGCCAAAGCTTCTAGAAATGTCCCAAACAAAAATTCTCTCAGGTTTCCTCCTCATGCCTCCTAAGCTCCCAAGGATCACATACCATGTCAGTGAATCTGCTTGTCTCCATTCTAATGCCGCCTTGCCAAAGAGTGTTCCATATGACATAGCCCAGGTATTGAGCCAAATCAAAGTGATTTTTCCAATCATTAAGTTGCTTAGGATTCCTGAGCACAAGAAGAGAGAATTTGAGTACTTGGGATTGAAAGACATGAAAGACTACCCCAAGCAGAAATGTAAATGTTGGTTAAAATCCTCCTCAAATCATTGCAGACATTGAAACACCACAAACATTAGTGGATCTTAGAGAAACACCTGAGGTATATTTGGGAACATCCTTGGTTGATTCCCAATTGAATGTGATCCATTATTTACAACTTTGATCATAAAGGATATACTACTTCACAATTATTTTCAATTGAAAAATTCCGATGCATCATGCAATGTCATTGCCTCTAGAAGTCACCATCTGAATGAGTTAGATATCAAAGTGACAATTAGCCTATGGAAATTTTACTACCATGGAATCAATAGAAGTGTCGGTAGTTGGTGTTATCCCAAATGTGCCCCCTGCTCATTTTTGTGGCTAACTCCTTTACATATCTTCCTTCTCTTGTGCCTCAGTTAGAATATTTTATTTTCTAGGCACTCAAAACCTTCTGGAAATGGCACCATTAGATAGAAATCTTTCTCAACTTTCCAGAAAGGTAAATTTTTCCTCCTAACTCCAATATATTTTTCAAGTTATGGCTCAGCAGAGTTTTGGTGGGAAATTTTTCCCTAGAAGGCCCACAGCCAATTAGGAGCTGCCACGTGTCCAAGGGCGAAAAAGCACCAAACGACCCGAAGGAAAAAATGGTCAGGAAGTCAGCCCGTGCCCAATCAAAATGTGCCATGTGGCACCTAGAGTGGTGGAGCGCAGGGAAAATTTGGAAAATTTTCCAAAGAACAAACGGGTAAAAATTCAAACTTTTTTCCCGCCGATCCGTTTTGGCTTGTTTTTGCCCTAAATTTTCAAATGGCCATAACTTTCGATCCAGAGCTCAGATTTTCGTGTTCTTTATATCAATGGAAAGCTGGTGAAATTATCTACAAGATTCCATGCTCAATTTTTAATTTTTGTTAGTTTGGAGAGAGAAAATCAAAAAATGCTTCTGGCACGTGGTAATGGCCAGAAATGACGTTTCAACAACCAATTTTAATGCAAAATGGGTCACATTCTTCTCCAGCATGGTCAAAAATGTTAGGGCATGGGTCTGTAAGGACCTCCATGCTATTTTTAATGCATCTTCATTCAATGGGGAATGGCTCCCACGTTTTTTCATGTTTTCTCTCTCCTGGGCTCGACCCATGCACTGTAAAAGCCAGATTTGGCTCATTTTTTGAAGGTTGAACATTTTTTTGCATAGCAAGCTTCTTCTTTCACCTTCAACAAGTGATTTTTGGCAAGTATCAGACCTTTTCATGATTGTAACAGGTTTTTTCTGCCTCTTTGGTGTTGGAATGCAAGGATTTTGATGTTGAAAATCATAATGCAGGCTTTGTGAATCAATTTTCAGTCCTTTGTTTGTGTTGTTTGCTTCATTTCAGACCTTGTCGGATTACATCTTATCAACCTGTGCATGATGTTTCATGTTGCATTTCTGAAATTGTGTCAATTTTCATGAACAAGAAGTGCTCACCACTCCTTTGGTGTATCACCTTATTAGTTTAGTTTCATTTTTACATTTCTATCTCTGTCTCCTTGGAATTTAGAGTAGGATTAGGATTCTGAACCTCTACAGTTGTGCAAATAATAGATCTGATCAGAGGAGTTTGAGGAACCAGCCTCTAATCTGGATATTCCTCTCTCATCTTGCAAGTCCCACACTTGGAGAGAGGTTTCAATGTTGTGCAATCACACTGGATGCCGGAAACATCAACTTAGAAACCTGATTTGCATCCAGGGGTGCTGCTGATTTGCAACAATAGTTTTGGTAGGCTCGGTGGGACCTTAGAGGTCTCATTTTCATTACAACAAATTTGATGTGCATCTTCTGCAATTTTCTTTCTTAAAAGAGCTATAAGTTACACATCTGGCGACTCTAAGGAAGAAGAATCAGCTGGTTTTAGCAATGCAAACCTGAAAAACTCATGAGAAGAATCAACACAAGGTCAAGAGATGGAGAAGAAGAGGTGCTGTTTGAATATCTGTAGTTATCTCCAAGAATAAGGCAAAGTGGGAGGAGAATCCAAAGGTCTCCATCTCCACCAAACAGAACTCTCTCAACTCCTCCACCTGGTAGGCCTTTCATTCAATCAACAAGGGTTCTAAGGCCAATTAGAATGGCACAAAACAACCCCTATGTCAATTTCACTGGTAGCAGCCCACTTGCTCTCAATGCACAAAATCCAATTCCAATTGCAGCCTTGAAGAACATTCCATACTTCACTGGAGAGAATCAGACTACTCCTGGTGATCATGTTAAAGACATTGCCAACCTTTGTGCAATTCATGAAATCAATGAGATGTAAGTTGCTGTCAAATTATTGGCATCTTCATTCAAAGGGAAAGCTTTGCAATGGTTCAGAAGCCTTGCCTCAGGTTCTATTCAAAATTGGAACCAGCTATGTGTAGCCCTCCATGAGCAATTTGGAGAAAAGGGAGACAACTTGTCCCTTTTGGAGCAGCTGACAACCATCAAGAGAGCTCCCAATGAGCAGCTGACTGATTTCAAATTCAGATTTCAAAGGACTTGGGAGAGAATTCCAGTGGTAGTCAGGCCAACAGTAGAAGGTGCTTTTCTTTACTATCTCAAAGCTCTAAATTCTGATATTTCTATGTTGATTCAGTCCATGGGAGGCATGACTATCCCTGTTTCTTATAGCATTGCCATTAGAGCTGAAAATTGTTTGATCCAAGCTGGCAAACTAGCCCCTAGACCTCCCATGCCATTGTTTCCAAGTTTAGAGAGCCCAAACACTAATCAAGCACCTAATTTGGCTCCTTCTCCCACTCCTAGAAATCAGAGTTCAAATGAAGCTTCTACTTCATCTCCAAGTGCCTCAAATGAGCTTCAAGAAGTCATGAAGCAATTGCAAAATTTAGGTAATGAGCTGGTTACTCTCAAGAGGCAACAAGCCCAAAGTTTTAGACCTTCCTTCCAGCCTCAAGCTCAGCCTAACAGGCAACCATATCAACCTCATAGACCACCCAATCCAGCTGCAAATCTAAATCAAGCAAGGCCTCCTGCCAACAGACCATTTCAGCCCTATAATCCAAATGCTATATCTGCCTCTAAGGCATTGGTGCCAACACAAAACAACATTGCTCAGGAGTATGATTGGTGTTTTCCATGCAATGAACCTCACAACCAATCTATGTGTTTCAACGGTGCCTTGAATCAAGCATTAATGGTGACAACTACTGGTGTGGAGGGTGAGGGCAGTCAAGGAAACAACCAACAACAAGAAACATTCCAGCAGCAATCAGCTCCAAATGACACCACACTTGTGAACTGGCAGGCAGAAGATTTTTGTGGCATAAATCAAACAGTCTCTCAAGGTGTTGCAGCCAACACAAGGTCAAAAAGAAGGAATTTGGGTGAAGAACAACCATTAGCTCCAACCAATCCACAACCTTTTATGGCTCCACAAATGGTTGGCAAACAAAATCCAGTTGTAAATGCACAAGGGCAGCCAAGAACAGCTCCTAGACCAACTCAAATACCAGTTGTTGTTTCCCACATGCAAGGGATGAATATGCAAACCAAGGGACAGCAAAGAGATCCTTCATCACCATTTAGTATCATTGATCAGATGAAGAAGACAAATGTAAATATATCAATGTGGGAATCCCTATCTATCCCAGGCCAGAGAGATTTGCTACAAGCTGCCATGAAGGACTGGCCAACTTCAAATCAGCAAGTCCAAATGCAAGAGAAGGTGCTCACAAATGCTGCCCAGCCTGAAGGGAATCATGGAGGACAGCAAGGTAAAATGTTGAAGCCCCCTCCTTTTTATGTCTCATTAATCATTGGAAACCAATTGGTGCACAATTGCATGATTGATTCCGGGGCAAGTAGCTCAGTGATGCCCAAGCAAATAGCTGATCAACTAGGACTTCAATATGAAACCATATCCAAAGGGGTAGTGCAGTTGGATGGGACAGCAGTAACAACAGTTGGGGTGATTAGAAACTTGAGTCTTACCTTGCATGCATGTCCAAATGTTGTTGTTTTACAAGATGTATCAGTTATAGACCTTCCACCACTCTTTGCCCTATGTTTGTCAAGAGATTTCACAACCAATATTGTAGGATATTTGTCTGCTGATTGGTCACACATGCTGTTCAGAACAAGGTATGCAACCAAAGCTACAATCAGGTATGAACCTATTACAAACTTCCACATTGAGCCCTACACTCCAAGTCAAATCAATGCCAAAATGTTCGGCATTTGATCAAGAAGATCACCCAAGCACTGATGAAGCTGACACCAAGGTTGGAAGCATCCCAGATCTAACTCTTGATGAATGGGCAAACAAGGTGCATGCTTTTGATCCTTATCAAGAAGTAGAAGAATCTGAGCTAGGGGTCTATTGCATACATCAAGAAGATCAGCCCATTCCTAGCATCACCAAGCCAAACCACAAGGATGACAATGAGGTATGGCAGCTATTTTTTGATGGATCAAGGAGTAGACAAGGTGCAGGAGGTGGAGCTATGCTTATTTCACCTCAAGGAGTAAAGTACTATTCAGCTTTTAGATTTCAGTTTGCATGCTCCAATAACACTGCTGAATATGAAGCCTTGGTGCAAGGGATGCATTGGGCAATAAAGAGAGGAATAAAGAACTTGCAAGTCTTTGGTGACAGTGAATTGATTGTAAACCAAGTTAAGGGGCAACATGCTGTCAAGAATAATCTACTCAAGTGCTACAAGAATAGGGTGTGGGACCTCATTGAAGATTTTGAGGGCTTTGGCATCAAATCCATTCCTAGAAAAGAAAACCAAGCTACTGACAGGCTTGCAGCAGTTGGGGCAGCCTTTGATATTGTGGAAAACATTCAAAAGGACAAGGTACAGTCAAACATCCATGTGATTGTGAGGCCTTCAGTTCCAGATAACAATGTAAGTTGGCAAGTGTTTGAGAATGACCAACAAATCATCCATTTCTTACAAGAAGAAGCTGAGTTCTCAGCTAAAAATCAGGAAAAATTGGAACAGCAGTATGGTGACCAAGTGGTACAGCTGAGAACTAACAAGCTGCCCAAGGGACTTATCACTTTGGAGTCCATTTTCAATCCCAATGATCAGTTTAGGAAAGAGAAAGCAAACATTCAGGTCAAGAGAGAAGATTCAGTATCCATCTTGGTGGAAGAGAACAAACCATTGCAAATTGGAAAGATGACAACTGAACAAGAAAGGTATGAGTTCATACAGCTGTGTCAAGAGTTCCCTGATGTGTTTGCTTGGAGCTATGAAGATTTGAAAGGTTTCAATCCCAAGTTAGCTTAGCACACCATTGAGTTGGATCCAAATACTAAGCCCATCAGGCAGAAACAAAGGCCAGTCAATCCACACATGGAACCTCTCATGAGGAAAGAATTGAACAAGTTGATTGAGTCAAGAATCATATTCCCAATCAAGCATTCTAGTTGGGTTGCCAACTTGCGTTCCAGTCAGAAAGAAGAGTGGAGAGATCAGATTGTGTGTTGATTTCAGAGATTTGAATAGAGCATCTCTCAAGGACCATTACCCACTTCCTTCTATGGAGCAGATTTTACAAGTTGTTGCTGGCTCCGAGAGGTTTTCATTGCTTGATGGCTACTCAGGGTACAATCAGATTATGGTGAAGGAAGAAGATCAGTTCAAGACAACCTTCACAACCAAATGGGGAACTTATGCATACAGGAAAATGCCATTTGGGTTGTCCAACGCTGGAGCTACCTTCCAAAGAGCAATGGACATGGCGTTCAAAGGTTTGATTAACAACATGGTGCTGATATATCTTGATGATATCACTGTTTTTTCAAAGAATGCAGCAGACCACCTCTCTCATTTGAGACAAGTCTTCCAAAGGTGCAGGAGATTTGGAGTGTCTTTGAATCCTAAGAAGTGTATCTTCCTAGCACATGAAGGAAAGCTCCTTGGCCATATTGTCTCCAAAGAAGGATTAGCAATTGATCCAGAGAGAGTTGAAGCCATAAGAGCACTACCATTGCCAAGCCACAAGAAGGCCCTTCAGAGTTTCTTGGGGAGAATAAATTTTGTTTGGAGGTTTGTCCCAGATTTTGCAGCCCTTGTCAAACCTATCACCAAGATGTTGAAGAAAAGCATGGCTTTCAAATGGACAACAGAAGGCAAGGAGATTTTTGAAGCAATCAAAGAAGCCATCTCCCAAGCACCAACTCTCATCAACCCGGATTTCTCCAAGGATTTCATCCTCTATGCATTTGGGGGTAATGATACCATTTCTGCCATTTTGGTACAGTAGAACAAGGACAATGATGAGCAGCCAATTAATTTCTTCAGCCAAAGCCTAGATGACTATGAGGTGAGATATTCTTTTGATTGAGAAGCATGTACTTGGGAGTAATCAAAGCTTGAAAAAATTCAAGCATCTAGTCTCAAACAACAAGGTTCAGTTGTTGGTCTCTCATGCGGGATTAAGGACTTCCTCCTCAACAAGGATTTGAATGAGAAAAGTATGGATAAAATTCACTTTTCAAGTTAGTCAAAGGAAAAGGCTTTGAGCAGCTGGTCTTGAGAAGCATGCAATGAGAAGGAGGTGTTGGCGTTGTAGGAATACCGAAAATCTGTCTATCACTTGGGCAGATCTATGGATAAACGAGCCAACAGTGTGCAGGGCATAGCCCCTCTTTGAGTCAGCAAAGCGAAACTGGTTTATTGCTATTCTACCAGCAGGAATCTATGCAAGTCTCACAAATTCTGCCTTCGGGGGTTTGGGATCTCATCCCAGTAGGGGTGTTTCCGACTGCGAAAAGAAAGGAAAGGAAGAGAGGATGAAGAAAGATCAGGTCCGAAGGGAGAAAAGAAATGAATTCCAAAGCAGAAAGGTCAGAAGGTTTATGTTTTGGGATTGGTAGTAAACAGAGCCAAACCTACTTGCATAAATGAGTAAAGCAATACTGATGATAAATAAATGACAATAAAACAGAAGCATATCCAACAGAATAAACACATAGATCTAGACATAAGAAAGATCTAATGCACAATAACACATGTATTCAACACAAAGTCTAAATATTGTATTAATAATTTCTTCTGTTACAAAAAGCTCAAAGTCTTTTCTCCTCACTTCTATTTTTCATCTGAAAGATATTCACCCATGCCCAATACAACAAGTATTGGGGTATTTATAGAAGAAGGAGAGAAAAGAAGGCAAAAAGGAGCCAACCACTTATTTACAAAGATATTTACAAAATATCTAAAAGTCATGTTGACTTTTGACAACTTGATGGATGACATCATCCCATGGTGCAACATGGATGATGTCATCATTTGTGCCAACATACTTTAGATATTTAAAAGAAAGTCGAAGAGAGAGAGAAGAAGAAGAAGAAGAAGAAGAAGAAGAAGCCACTATTCATCATCGTCATCCTGCGGCCGAAAGGGAGTAGCCTGCTTTTGTTGCTGCTCAGGTGACGAGATGTGGAATTGAGAGCGGTATTCCATGAACTTGCTGATCATGGGCCCAAGTTGATCCTGGGAAGGATCCTTGTGCCGCTCACTGATCACCTCACAAGTCTCCCGCTCATCTATGAGTTTCTCGGGGAGTTTGGAATAGTCCTTTTCCGCTTCAATGAGTAACCCAATGAAGTCCCGACAGGCCAGCAGGTTGTTGATAGACTCTGCGTCAAAAGTGACCTCTGGCCCCATCCCTTGAGAAACGATCTCCTTGAAGATCTGGATGGTTTCATCAGCTTTTCTTAAAGTGAAGGAAGGAGTAAGCAACCCTGGTGACATGTTGAGAACGATCCGTTCCATTTGGTGCATCGCATCCAGGGCTTCTTCCTTCACTTTGTCGATCTTTTCAAGGACAAATTCCAGCTGATCCACCCGGTAATCCAGAGTGGACGTGACTTTGTTGAGGGCCCTGGGATGGCCGAAGACGCCGAACTTGACCAGATCTTCGACTGAACAGTCGAACATTTGTTGAAAGGTCTCGTGCTGCAGTCTAGCATGTTCCAGCTCTTCCGATATGGGTCCCGCTAACGCTTGGAGCTCTTTATTCACCTTGTTGATGTTCAAATACAAGTTGGAGAACTTGGCGATTACTTTTTCACTGTCTTTGAGGATCTGGCTCCTCCAAGCGGAAACGGCCATACCCTGCTCACCGATCTTTGCATATTCATTAATTTTCTCCTGGCTCAGAAGCTCAGAAGTCTCGGCGGCAGTTGTGGGAGGCGCACTGCCCATTTTCTGTAAGGCTTGGAGCAGATATTTATTTTGCTCTTTCAGTTGCCTTTTCTCCTCTTTTGTTTCCTGAAGCTTCTTGCAGAGGGCGTCAACTGCAGAAAGGGCCTCCCCCTGAAGGCTTTCAGAAGACGTCCCCATTGTGACTTGGGTCACAGTATAATCTGTCGGAGACAGATCCTTTTTCTCCTTGAGAGGATTGGGGTACGCGATCTCCATAACCCTCTCTCCCGCAGCACTTTGAGAGAAGCGTGTGACGGGCTTCTGCTTCTTTACCCCCTTAGATGGGATTACAGAAAAGTCCATCGGAGCGATGGGAACTTTCCTCTTTTGCTGACTTAACTGCTGGGAGATCCAGGCTGGACTTATGGGAGAAGCGCCAGAAACAGAGAAGGGGGCAGCTGTAGTAGAAGAAGGGAAAAACATGGAGACACGTGGCAGCAACATGGAGAGAACAGCCGAAGAAGTGCCCATGGGAGGAAGGGATACTGCAGCTGAGGAAGACATAGGAAGGGAAGGGAGCTCAGAGATGAGGGAAGAAATGGAGGGGGAAAGATCCGCGAGGGAAGAGAAGATAGACGAAGAAGCGGGGGGAATAGTAGAAGAAGGGGGAGAGGACACGACCAAAGGGATGGTCGCTTGAGTCACTCGAGGAGGGGAAGGAAGAGAAGAAGAAGGGATAGAAGGGACCTCGGTTGTTGTAGTGATGCCGACATCCTGAGTGGATGGGCCTATTGGAACATCCTCTTCTGCTTCTTTCTCTGGTGTAACCATAGTTATGACCTGTTCGGGTGCCGCGGAAGGAGGATTCTCAGGAGCTTCTTCTTGAGTGGTGCTGGATTCACCCTCTATGCCTTTGCCCTTGCCTTTAGGCTGTTGTTTAGATCGAGGAGGTGCGTTACCCAATGGGGAGGTTGTGAAATCAACCCCGAGGTAGATTAATCCGTTCATCCGGCACCAATGCTCTGTTCTGCGCAGAGTTTCCTTGACCCTCTCCTCAATCGTCTGAGGTGCCTTAGTTCTATCAATGGCTGGAAAAGGCCAATTTTCCCCATTTGTGTTAGTATATACTTGGTCTACTTCATCCTCCGTAGTTTGGAAGCCTTTGGGGACAATTGCTACCCCATATTGGATGATTTCTGCCAAGGCTAAGCGAGAATGGTCCTTTCTCCTGAGCTCAACCTCATGAATGACGTCGATGTAGATGTCTTCGATCTGAGGGATGTGGATTGGATCTAGCTTAGCCCTTGGCAGACAACTTCTTGGGTCGAAGGTAGGCCTGGCCGGGAAATCATGTTTCAAATTAAGCAGCTCCAGCTCTGCAAACATGTCCTTTGCCTTGTGATGGGTAAGGCATGTATATCTGCCCACTGTGAGGGGGAAAGGAGTTCCACCCTTCTTTCTTTTGAGGCACTTCTCATGATAGGTGATCAGCTGCCTTGACAGCTCTAGCAGAATCAGCTTGGGTCTAGCATACCTCGGCAGTTTAGTTGGCTCTCCTAAGAAGTTGGCTGCCCTCAGATAGGTGAACGTGGGAAATTGGGTGAACAGGGCCCCCCATTTCTCAGTGGCTGCCACTATGCTCTTGGTCGTGCGACCGTAAGTCATATTTGGCCTCAACAGGCAGATGATGTGGTAGAAAAACACATCGTTGATCTTTGTGAATTGAGGGATGCTATTTTCCAGCCTCAACTCTGGGTAGTATTCATATATTTTGACCTGAGGCCAAACCCCACTCCGCATCAGGCCTGGGTAGTCTCTTTCTGATGCTGCAGCGTAAACAACATAGGAATTCATGTAGAATCTCCCTGTTGTATTAAATTGTTGAAGCTGCTCAGAGATTGTGCTGCTTATTATCTCTCCCCATTCAAAAGCGCTGATCGGGCACATTCTTGTTCATGGTCTCTAAGTACCGCAACATCCATTTATGGAAAAAGTGGGCGTCAGGAAGCCCAAAGACCCTGCTCAGGAATGTGATGGTGTCACTGAGCTCCTCCGAAAAATCACTGCGGTGAATGATTTGTGGCCATCGGGTCACTACCTTTTTGTTTTTCAAATAGACCTCGTTCATCAGCTGCATGCACTGATCTTCGTTGTCGTCCCAGGCCTTAATACAATCCTCTCGGCTGACGGCCACAAAGTGCCGATGATGAGGAATGCCGAGTATTATTTCAAAGTGGCGGGCAGTGAGGTTAATGACGACCTCGCCCTTGTCATTTACGACACACCTTGTGTCCTTGTTGTAGCACCGGGCAACCACCATCATGAATTCATTGTTGACGGTGCTGACTGGGATTCCTCCAGTGAAGTGTAGGGCACTGCCCATTAGTTTGTCCATCCATGGACTTCTTGTTACCTTCTGAGTCCTGACCCAGAATTCCTCCATATCAATGTGACCCAACTCTGAGTCTCTGATGTCTAGGTCGCATTCGGCCTGGGAGTTAGGCATTCTGACCCTCTGATATTTATATTTCATCTCTTCTTCTGTAAGTTTGGCCTTGCCTTTGGATTTGGTAGGTCTCTTGCTTGATGTAGACATATGTTCTTCTGAGCTTAATTGCTGATCTACACAAAGAAGAAGCGAGACCCAACGCAAAAAGGTTGTATTAGTCATTTGATCTTCCATTGAAGTGTTAACAGAAGAAAGAGTTAGTGATTTTGAGGCTCAGGGCGCAGGGCGCATGAAAGCTGCAGCTTACAGGGCTAAATAGGTAAGGCGCACAGAAAAAAGGTGTTGCAAGGGTTAAATCAGCGCCAAAGGGCACATGGCGCATAGAGACTGCAAGGTGCATTTTTGTAAAGGGCGCATGGAAATTTGGTGTTACATAGAGACAGGATGCGCCAAAGGCGCATGTATATGGTTGGTGTAAAGGCGCATGTACCATTTTCGTGCGCCAAAGGTAACTATGGCGCGGTGCACAGAGGGTCTACACAACATGATGTTGCTGTAATGGGGAATGCGCCTGCGCCTTTGATAGTTTTGTACTTGGCGCAGATTTAAGCTGATGTTGCACATGGTGCAGGGTGCGCCCAAGAGGCACAAATCATGTTTAAGTAATGCAACAAATAAGGTTGGTGCGCCAAAGAGGGCGCAAGGCTAGCGCTTGCAGCATGCGAAGGATGGCCATTGAGGGCGCAAATGTTCTTGATGTAACAGAGCATACATGGGTGCGCCATTGGCGCAGGTTTTGATCATGTTGCAGGGGTGAAGATGCGCCAAGGGGAAAAGGAAACATACAGTCTCTCTTAGAGCTTTAATTATTCTCAGAGGGGTTTCCACATATGGTTTAGCTTCTCTTTTCTTTTTTGCAGGGTCATTTTTGTAATGAAACGTGCTTAAACAAAAGCGGTTCAAACCATGAATTTTTAACAGAGCTTCCTCTACCAGCAGATCTGGAAAGAGGGGGAGGAATATGTGGAAAGACAGCAGGGGGGGAGCTAGTTCAATATTTCATTCTTTCCAATCCAAAACCAGACCAACAAGCAAACAAAGAACCAAAAACGCAAAACACACGAAAGAGATAAGAACCTCTTACCTGGATAAATAGCGAAGAACGTGCAAATGGGTCCACTACGTGTTTGAAAACGACAGGGCAGGTGCGCTGACAGGCTCAGAGAATATAATAAGAAAAACGTGATTGCTCTGGTGATAATGACATTGCAGGTGCGCCTATATATAGGTGAGTCAGTAATAAATGCGCCACCAACTTTTTCAAGTGGCGCATGGAAATCATTGTCGACATAGGGAAGCATGCGCCCTTTGGCGCACTAAAGCACTTGACAACACGAAGTTATGTGCGCCTTTGGCGCACCGAAAGTGATGTCGACACAAGGGCGCACCGAAAAGTGGCGCAACAAAAGGGTTGCTAACACGAAGGCGCATGCGCCACGGCGCACGCAGGAAAGACTCAACATATCAAGGCGCACCAAAAGGTCTGTTGACATGAAGAACCATGCGCCAAAGGATTTAAAGGGGGCGCACCAAAAGTTGATGTTACATAGTAATTCCATGCGCCCAGCCAAAAGACCAAAAATGACTAAGTTCGGAAAACCAGATTTCCCGGAAAAGGGATTTTGCAACATTCCGAACGTAAGGGATCCCTGACGAGGGATCAAAACAAAATTTTTGGTATGGTTATCGGTAAAATTTCCCTTGTCAATTTTACGGGATAACCACTCCTTGTCTGGACCCAAGAACATGATACACTTCCTAAACACAGGCCTATGCCCTCCAGAGATGAACAAGACTCAAAGAAGACACTTTAGATTGTAGGCTATCCCATATGCCATTGTTGATGGAATTTTGTTCAAGAAAGACGTGAATGGAGTGCTGCTGAGATGCATTATCACAAATTAAATTCATAGGGTGTTGGAAGAGTTCCATGGTGGACCAGCTGGTGGTCATTTTGCACCAAGAGTGACAGCTCTAAAAATCATGAAGGCTGGTTATTATTGGCCCAAGAATTTCAGTGATTGCTATGCATGGATCAAGAGGTGTAAGAATTGTGCATTCTTCACAGGAAAAGAGAGACTAGCTGCCCTTCCATTGCATCCAATCTCAGTTGACCAACCATTCATGCAATGGGGTTTGGACTTCATTGGAGTCATTAATCCCAATTCAAGCCAAGGGCACAAATGGATTTTGACAGCCACAGACTACTTCACCAAGTGGACTGAAGCAGTAGCACTCAAAGAGGCAAATGAGTCTAGCATCTTGGACTTCTATGAGGGAATAACTAACCAAATTTGGTGTACCTGCTACAATAATATCTGATAATGCATTGGCATTCATTGGATCCAAGGTGACTGAATGGGCTGTCAAGAATGGGATTTACCTAAGCACTTCATCAAACTATTACCCTCAGGGTAATGGCCAGGCTGAGTCTACAAACAAGAACTTGTTAAGGATCATTAGGATGATTCTTGATGAGAATCATAGGTCTTGGCATACCAAGATTGAAATCAGCCTTATGGGCTGATAGGATAACTCCCAAAAGATCTACAGGTAACTCTCCATTCAAGGCTTGTCTATGGAAGAGAGGCAATCTTTCCCATGTCACTTGAGTTACCAACATTGGAACTCATGAAATAGTTGGAGTTGTTGGAGTTTGAGCCCATGGAGGTTAGATATGCAGAATTGATGGAGCTGCAAGAAATCAGAGATCAGGCATCCCAAGCAATGGAGAAGGATCAAGCTTTGATCAAGAAGACCTTTGATAGGAAGGCCAAGGATAGATCTTTCCAAGTTGGAGATCTAGTGTTAAAATGGGATGCAGACAGAGCAAAACTAGGAAGGCATTCAAAATTTGATGCCATTTGGAGTGGCCCATACATGGTCACAAAGTGCAAGAACAACAATGCTTTCCAATTGTCTTCATTGGATGGCGAAGAACTACAGATTCCAGTCAATGGAATCTATCTAAAGCATTGCTTCTAAAGGGAAATTCTCCACCTCTGTAAATATTAGATTAGGTTTTCATTCCTCCAAGTGCTTGTGCACATTGTTTTGTTGTAGGTTAGTTTTCAGTTTCCCTAAGTGCTTTGGCACAGGCTTGCTGTCCCTAGAGATGTGTTTACATAGTCCTTGCTTCCATCAGGTGATATGTCCATCTTCCTCCTTGCAACATTCTAAGTCAGTTGGGGTTCCAAACAGAAAATTTGATGACTCCATGCCCAATGGATTGCTTCAGGCAACTGGTATCTTCATCTAGCAGGCAGATGACCCCTCTGAGTCACCAAAATTGTTATCCAAAATGTCACCCCTACTCATTTTTATGGCTAACTCCTTGTGTTCTTAGCATCTCTTGTGCCTCAAATCTCCATTTTTTGATTTTTCAGGCACTCAAAACTTTCTGGAAATGGCACCATTGGATAGAGCTCTAAGTCTCTCAGCTTTCCAGAAAGGTAAAGTTTTCCTCCTAACTCCTCATGTATTTTTTCAAGTTATGGCTCGGTGGAGTTTTTGTGGGAAATTTTCCCTTAAGAAGGCCTGCAGCCAATAAGAAGCTGCCACGTGGCACCTGGAGTGGCGGAGCGTGGAGGAAAAACTTAGCACCGAAATTTTTTCCAAGTATTTGGAACCAATTTGCAAAAATTTAAATTTTTCCCTGCCCCACCAGCCCCGATTTTGGCCACGTTTTGAAATTTTTCAAAGTGGCCAAATCTTTCGATCAAGAGCTCAGTTTTTGCGCAGGAAAATTTTTTATATCCTTTATGGAAAGCATTGGTGAAATTTGTCTACAATGATTGGACATGGGCTCAATTTTTTATTTTGAGTTAAGTTTGGAAAGAGAAAATCAACAAGAAAAAATGGCCTCTGGCACGTGGTAATGGGTATAGAAATGACGTTTCAACCACCAGTTTTAATGAAGAATGGGTCAAGCATTCTTGCTCCCAGGCATGGAGAAAAATGTCAGGGAAAAGTGGGTCTGTAAGGAGCCCATGCTATTTTGAATGCATCTTGGTCATTCTTGGAAAATAGACCAAATGTTTTAAAGATGTTTCACTCTCTCCTGGAGCTCAATCATTTTGGTCATTTGTAAATGTTTTCCCAAGGGCTCAGGTCCTGGAGAAGGTCAACATTTTTCAGTTTGGAAAGCAATCCTTTTTTCACCTTGGAAAGTGATTTTTCAAAGAATGTCAGACCTTCTTCAAGACTTGTAATCCTATTCATGCCTCAAGGTCGGCATGTTGAAAAAAATGCAAGGATTTTGATGTCCAAAAAGCCCTTTCAATGCATGAGCCCTATGAATCAGAGAAATTCAGTCCTCTGGAAAATTGTGTTGTGCTTGCTTCATTTCTGACCTGCATTACATCTTAAGTCCATCATGTTTCATGGCATTTTATGGAAACGTGTCAATTTTAATGAAAAGAAATGTTCACCACTCCTTTGGTGCATCACCTTATTAGCATTAGTTTCAATTTTTGCATTTCTACTCTGTCTCCTTGGAATTTAGAGTAGGATTAGAAAATTTTCAAACCTCTACAACTTGTATCAAGTGAAAAGCTGATCAAGGAGTTGAGGAACCAGCCTCTAATCTGAGATTTTTTCCCATTTTGGAAGTCCCACACTTGGGGAAAGGATTCAATGTTGTGCAATCACACTGGATGCAAATGATCAAACTAGAAATCTGATCAACATCCAGGGGGTGCTGCTTTTGCACCAACAGTTGAGGTGCTCCACTATGAAAAAAATTATTCCCTAGTGGGGATTTTAACAATGAATATTAAATCCACATAGTTGGATTGAATTCATTAGTGCCTTTTAAATTTGGGGATTTAATATGTGCACCTATTTTGAGGCTCATATAGTTTTGTCTTTGGTATTTTCTTGTATTCAGGAGTTTTCATCCATTCTGGAATTGTTGATATAGATTTTCTTACTTTACCTGTTTGTTATGGAATGACATGTTTTTGAAATTTGAAAATCACAATGTCTCAACATAGGTTGTGCAATGACATGGATCATCTTTGTAGAATTTGTTTCATACAAAGATTTAAAAGGTATTTTTAATCTTGATTAACTATGCTTTAGGATTGACACTTGTTGTGGGAAATGTCTTAAATTCTGGATGGAAATATTCCATGAATCCTTTCTAAAGCCTACCTTGGAAATAGAGAAAACACGTTTGGTGAAGGTGGAATCAATAACAAAATGATCTTGGTATTACAACCATGTTTTAGGTTAAAAAGCTGATTTATTAGTGGAAATATTTTCTTAAATACGTAGTAAGGATATTGACCTTTCATGCCAGTCATTGAGGGGCATTAATAGAAAATGTCAACACAAATATTTGAGGAATCCTTGTCAAGAATAAATATTGATTTAATTTCTAAAACTGAATCAAATCCAGGTTACAAGATAATCTAAACATATCCTATCTTACTTAAGTCCCAACTGAGAGGATTCAATGTGGTAATCAAATTGGGGAATATCAAGAATTATAAAAAACCTTCAGCTAATGATCTACAGTATGAAAGAAAAGATTCAAGTTTTATCCTAACAAAAGATCTTGGGAAAGGATTCAATGTTAAGCAATCACATTGGAGGGGATAAATATCCAATAGGGGTCCCATAGAAATTATATTTATAGATGGATGGGGTTCAAGAAGGAATGGGAATCTTTGGTCATTAATCAACTATGCACCTTAAAAGAAACTAGTCTCTAAGAAACCTGAACAAAACAATGAACTGTTCAAAATATTGACATCAAACAGATTGACACTTGAATGTCATTATTTGTAGTAGATCAAGTGGTTCAAGCATGGAAAATGAAGAAGAAATTTCTCTACCTAAAGATGTTCCATTATGAGGTTATTGTGAAGGTGAAACAATGAATTGAGTACCCAAACATGTACCTATTTTTAGATGACACAATTTCTTCAATGTCAAGTTGAATAGAAGACAACTACGGAAGTTATGGCACCACTGGCCATGTGAAGTTGAGAGGTCATAACCACCCCATAGATTATAAATTCTATCCTAAGGAGAGGTTTCAGGTTTTTTCCATTTGGGGTGATAATTTCACCATTGCTCCTAACATAACTTTATATTAAAACTCTTGATGATATGGAGGGTTAAAGATTGGAAATTTGTGAATTGGACTACTTTTTTAGATGACAAATGATACAAAAAATCCTCCTGAATGTTGGTATAGCCATTATAAATGTTTGTTCATTACATCCTACTTGTGAAACAAACAATGAGAGAACAATATTAATCAAGCATGTTCCCCTATTATAAAATCAATTAACCTTGTCAATTGGGAAATAGTATGCATATGTTATTCTATCACTTCTATTTAAAGACATTTATAATTCATGTTTGATAAATAGATGTAATTCTAACCTAATTTGTATTTGATTATGTCATGAAGGATTATAGTTCATGTTGGAACAATAGAAATGAGTGTATATGATTATGTTTCAATACTAATATTGATACATAGTATGATGAAAAAAACGGATACACTTCAATGATTGATCTTAGAAATGGACACCAATACACATAATTGTATGTTCTTGGATATATATTTAAACAGAATGATAAATTGACATTAATGTGTAATACCAGTTGTTAAAAATACTTAAAATCAAAAATATTCTAATGGGTATTGAATATATAATGTATATAATAATGATAGATATTATATATATCAGGAATATAATTTGTTTCACCTATTCTTAGAGCATTTACTTTGAATGTTGACGAAACAGATAAGGGTAAAGGGCTAGGAGGAATACCTGTTAAATGTTGGTTGATGGTTGTTGCATGCGTATGACTTCTTGATCCATAACTGATCATGAGAGCTTCCTTTTGGCTAGGAGGAACTACCTGAAATAGAAAACAAGACCACCAAATAAAATTAAATAGTATATGCAGTGGACTGCCTAGCGTATGCTAGATCTCGGGAAGTGTGATACTCCCTAGATGGCTGTCAATCCACTATTTAAAACAATTTAATGCTAACAATAAAGGAAATCCTACTGTAGTTAAAATGATTTAGGTGTCACATTCATCTGCAATAAGAAAATTCATTCACAACAGGCTAAGCTATGATTGAATCTGAGGGTCAGGGTCTCTGTCAGGGTACCGGTACTGTCAGGGTCAAGTTCTGGGCTGTTTTGGGTATTGGTGGGGTGATTTTAAGCTCTGTTCTTGGTCTGAAGGTAAAAACACAGAGACTGACGTCAGTCTGGTATGACCGATGTCAGTTTAGGTTAACCGATGCGATGGTTATGGGTAACCGGCATCGGTATGGTCGAGGGTAAAGGAAACTCAATAAAAACTTGATGTGAGGGTAGATCTGAAGGCTAAATGAAAATGGAGGAGGGTGAATGGCAAGGTCTATGTAGGTCTTAGGTATACTCAGGGTAATTAAAAGGTGGGTATGGGTGATTTAATGGTGTGGGTGAAGGAATGGTCAAGTTTGCATGGAGGTAAATGGTGGGGGAATGGGATGGGAATAGAAACTAATAACAGAAGTAAAAGAATTATACTAAATGAAAATGGACAAGTGTTGGTTAACAAAACACTTACTATTTGTACGAGCTTGATGAATGGTGATGGTAATGGTGGTTGATCAAATGGAAAGAACTTGATGTGGTGTTGATGCTTCCCCAGATGCTCCCGTGAATGTAAATGGCTCTGTGATTATTTCTGGTGCTGGCTGTGGATGCTCTGATGTGTGTACGAATGTTGGTTCTCCTTGCATGCAGCTCTTGTTTCATTTCCTTGCTCTCAGAAATGTGCCAACCTCGAAATAAGGTTGTTTTGGGGAATAAATGGTAACCGACGATGGTTCTGGGTTGACCGGCGGTGGTTTAGGGTAACCGGCGTCGGTTAGGGTGGGATTTCCTAGGTTTACTAAAATGGGTAGATCCTCTTGATTTTCTAGGATCTCGTTTATTTTCTCACACGGATTAGAATGGAAGCTTCCTTTTTAACAAGTGGGAATGTGGTTAGAGGGAATGTAGGCTTTGATTTTTAGGGTTTAGGTAGGTCTTAGTTAGTTATGGCAACATACTAAGAATAGGTCTTAGGGTGAGGTGGCTAGATGAGGTGTATAGGTGAGGTGGAGTGTGGGAATTATCTTAATTAGGATATTTAAATAATAAATATTGTGAGGATATGGATTAATTTAATTAAATTAATTAAATTAATATTAGTGTGGGTGAAAGGGGCCATGGTTAGGTGAGTGTGTTCAAGTTGGTTATTTGTCAAGGGACCAAGGGGAGTGTGACCCAATTTTGGTGTCTACATTTTGCCCCTTTTTGTTGCATAGCTTGTATTGGTAAGCAACGCTGACAAAAATAAGATGTGGTTGCCCCATGTGTGGGTGAAGGTGATCCCCCTCAAACCAGGAACTGATGAGGTAGAAGGTAGAATCGGTGAGTGGTTTGATAAAAGGTGAATGTGATGAAGAGGAAGGTGGGCAATGGGGGTAAAGGGGGTAAAGGTCTAATCGGGTAATCTAGGTAATGGGTCAGGGTCAAAGGTAGTAACAGTCAAATGCACGCACATGTATAAACTGCAACACAGTACCAGGTTGAAGAGCATGCAAACTCTACATTGTCTAAGGTCGATAGGTTTATCCAAACAAGGTTGAGGTGATTCTGGTATCCAAGGTATAGGATATGGTCAGGAAACACAACACAGGTCAGGTGCAGGAACGTTTAGGTATGTTCTAGTACACCAAAGGTTGGGTCAGGATAAATGGTCACAGCAAGAGGCAAGGTAAGGTCATTATGGTCAAACAACACAAGTAACAGTGTCACAAGGTATATCGAGCACATGAGGTCACAGGTCACTAGCAATGTTCCAGGTCCAAGTAACTAGGTCACAACATGAGTAGGACTGAGCTATGGGTAAAATAATGAGCCCCCAAATGAGGACGAGGTGAGGTAATAAATGATGAGGTCAGGGGGATAAAGTGAAGTGTCCAAGTGAGGTGTGGGTGAAGGTAAAAAGGATTCAGGTTGACAAATTGAGGGGTAGGGGGTAGGAAAAGGATACTAACGTCTAAGGTAAACCGATGACTATGGTTTCTGAAAGGAACCGATGCCTGATGGTCGATGGTATAACTGACCATGGTAAGCTAGGGCACAGGACTAATGTTGGTTAAGGTATAACCATCATCGGTCAAGTAGGGTAGGGTATAAAAAAAGAAAATTTCCATTTTATATGGATCATTTGTACATTTTAGGATTTTTTGAAAATGACATAGATGCTGAATGAGTTGGCCATTAAGCTCATCGAGAGAAAAGGTGGAGGGATGATATTCATGCTAAGGTGGAGAGATCCAGTGAGGATAGGTAGATGGGTTCATGAGTGGATTCAGATCGATTGTGGCTAGGTGGAGGTTAGGAGGATTGGATTTTTGATGGACATGGCAGAGTGGGAGAGGGATGGAGGACATAGGTGTATGGAGGATGTGCCACCACAGGATGATGCAATGATAAGAGTACATCCCTCCATTTTGGATGTATTATTTAGATAGGTTAGGGATATATACACATGTTGTGGAAAAGAGTTTGGGGAGGATTGGATATACGAGAGTGGAGTATAGGTGTGATTATATATGAGGGGTGTATGGAGATGTTGATAGATTGTGGAGGATATCTAGTATGATAGATGATAGTTATTTTGTTATATATACCGGCCTGCGTGTTGAAGATATTTGAGGTTATGTATATGAGAGATTACATGTTTATTGGATCATTTACTAGACCTATGAAGATGATGATGATCATGGTTTATGTTATTTTGTGGTTATCTTGATTTTTATTGGGATGTAGTCATGGTACATAGGTATGCATGATAGATGAGTTAGGTCATAGGCATGGATCATAGTTAGGTTTTAGACATGGATGGATTAGGCATGATAGGTTCAGGTCATAGGCATGGATGGAGTCAGGTCATAGGCATGTATAGAGTCAGGTTTAGGCATGGATTGAAGTTATAGGTCATGGTTTAGGCATGGTTGAGTTGAGGTTGGTTAGGCATGGTTGAGTCAAATTGGTTGAGTTTGTAATTCATTAATTTATGTAATTAATGATGATATGGGTCATGTTTAAGATGTTTTATAGTAACATGCATGATAATGGTAAAGAAATGGTAGACATAATGAATGTATGAATGATGATGATAAAGATGTGAAGCAATTTGTTGTTTGTTTGGTTTAATTTCCAATTATTGATATAAAAAGAAATATAACAAGGGTAGATTGTGATTTAGGAAAATGAAAGGTGAATTGGTTAGGGTAGAGAGTGGCCGAGCTAACCTCCAAGGGCCCCATGCCCTCGGAGTGCTACCTACATAGTCTCGGTGAAAAGGGACCTCAGGCCGATGTAGTTCTCCCATAAGCTAGGGAAGAATGCGAGGAGGTATGAGTATGAGTTGGTAGGTTTTAGGCATGATTGATTCTAGGTCATTGGTTAGGTATGGGTGAATTGTGGGCACATTGGTATGGGTGATTTTGAGTTGATTATGCAAAAAGAGGAAAATTACCCAAAGATAAGTGTCGAGGATCTAGTCCTGTATAAGGTAATCAATACGTAATGAAGAAGGTTCAAAAGATAAGAGGAGGCAAGAAAGCCACCTAATTGGTAAGGATCATAATGAGTGGGTCATACCTTAGATAGGCTGAGGAATGTAAGACCCTAAAGACATTGCATGATTGATTATTCTAAAGGTGAATTAAAGTCACATGATCACCGAATGTCATAGTTTCAGCAGGTCCCTTAAGGCGGTAGGAAATGAAGGTGTAAAGGGTGAGAGGGTGAAAAGTGGGTAGTTTATATGGTATTTGGTAGCATGTGTATTTTGGGCAAGAGATCCAAGATCACAATGGGCAAGTCCATGATGAAAATTTTTTTTGTTTGACTTGTATTTGAGATAGACTGATCGATGCGGGAAGTCTATATGGGATGAGGAAATTAACTCCTTGAGGTCTTTGTGAAGCTGATCGATGTGGGAAGCTTCAGATTCTCTCTCTTTTTTTTTTTTGAAAGAGCTTTACATAGCTGTCCTTTGAGGGAGCAGTCTATTTATAGTGGCGATGTAGAGAGAAAGATGTCCCTTTTGAGGGAGTCATCTTTTATTGGAAGTTTGACTCGAGGAGTTAGATCCCATGTGAGGGGCTTTTAATTCATGGACAAGACTAAGGTAAAGGATTGGATTATTGTTCAGAAAGTAGGGTGAAACAACCATGGGATCTCATCTAA
Organism: Taxus chinensis; assembly: GCA_019776745.2. Lineage (NCBI taxonomy): Eukaryota > Viridiplantae > Streptophyta > Pinopsida > Cupressales > Taxaceae > Taxus > Taxus chinensis. The sequence goes on along the minus strand of JAHRHJ020000284.1, from coordinate 10,579 downwards.
AAGGGTGATGGGTACACACATGATTCTTATTTTAATCATTGGTGATGGCGTAGGAAGTGGGTAGCGCTCAAGGTATGAGCATGAAAGAGGCAGAAAGTGAGGTAGGACTGACAATGAACAGTAGAATGGTTGAAGATGAAAAGAATTGAGGGGCTTAGGTTCGGGTTTACCATCTAATGAAGATAAACGATAAGCACATGATCCATAAGTATGAGTCATGATGTATGGTCCAAGCCAATTAGGAGAAATTTTTCTCCGTTTACTTTTTTCTGCTTTGGTTACATGTTGATTTTATTTAAGGAAAAGGTCACCGACTTGGAAGGTTCGTTCATGGACACATTTGTCATAGGCACGTTTGATACGTTTTTGGTAAACTTGAAGATGGTCAAGAGCATTAAGACGAAGTTCATCCAATAGCTCAAGTTGTGCTAAATGGTCCTGATGAAAGTTTTCATCATTGAGAATGTCATGGAGAGAAATGCGAAGTGAGGGGAATTTGGACTTTGAGAGGCAACATAGCCTATGTACCATAGACTAGATAAAAACAGGTGTGGCAGTGGTGGAAGTGTGAATACTAGTGCGGAACGCCCATAGGTCAAAAATAATGTGATGTGACCTCCCGAACTCAACCATATTTTCTCAGCTTTCTAGAGATAGTCCCCGGCTGAATCGCGCCTCAACCCACATTTGTGTAGTATGTAGTAAGCGTGATGATCATTGATGTTGCCAGCGCCGTGCAAGAATGGGATTGATATCCTGACGAGATCCAAACCCATGAGAGAAGGGCCAAAGGTCACGGGTGACTCCATGTAAGGCATGATGGGTGTATGATGGGTTGGCATATTGTTAGACTTCACAAAACACTTAACGTTAAGTTAGTCACAACAATCATGGGGAAGGGTCGGCTAGTAATAGTCTAGGCGAAAAAGAAATATTATGCTTAGCAATAGCAAGGCCACTAAAGTGACCTCCCATATGGTCGTCATGAAATTCCTTAACGGTATAAGGAATTTCAGAACTTGTAAGGCACCGTAAGAGAATGCCATCAAAGCTGAGTTTATATAGGAGGCCACCCATGATGACGTAATGCAAGACCTTTTTAAGAAAATCCCGTTGTCCATTACAAGTGAGATCGGGAGGCAACATGGAGAGGGAAAGGTAGTCTAGATATTGTTTATACCAAAGGTCCCTTGGGTCAGGGTATCAGTTCTGCTGAGTCAATTTAACGAGGTATTAAGAGGGTGATTTGAGTCTTGGTACTATGATATAAAGATTTGGAATCGGCGGGGAAGTGGGTTTTGAGAAGGCCAGTAGGCCCTGGTATCTGTTTTGTATTTTTGGGTTGAACGGCGGGGATAGTTGTGAAGGTCATAGGGGTCAAGGGTGGTCAAAAGTATGTCCACATGATGTTATAATTTCGAAGTATCTCATTAGGACACTAGTATATACCTGACTTGGTTTATGACCAATTAGAATCACCAACGATATTGATTGACTTTTCACTAAGGCATAGGTAGCATTGGAGACCGAATAGGTGTTTCGTATTCAAAATATTGTGGTTATAATCACTAAAGTGAGTTGAAAGATAATTATGGGTTCACAATCAAGTGTGGAATGAGGATAACAACTTTCCCACCACACATGCTGACACTTGGGAAACATCGAAGAAGAGTGTTCATTTGGTTAAGGGTTTCATCCAGGGAACGTGTAACAATGACTCATCAGGAAATTCAAAGTTAGAGGGTTGATCTCCGAAGATAGGTGCGTCAGCCAATTGGTTGGTGATAGCTTGGCCCTTGATGGACTTTTTATGGGTGAATTCAAGTTCAAGGTGGGCAAAATGCATGATCCAACATGTGACACATTGATTTTGGTAAGGTTTGGCATACAACGAAAGTGTAGGGGTCAGTGTAGTACATGACATAGTTTTTGTGGTTGAGTACGGGTAATGACGGAGTGTTGTGGCAATGCAAACTAAGGCAAGAAATTTTTTGTGGCATGGGTGGATAGTTTCATAGCCAAAAGAGTATGGCTTATGTAATCAAACCGACATTTGCTCACTATGTTTTTCACACGATGAGCAAGCATGGCCCCCAAGGAATGATCACTAGTTGAGATGTTATAGGTAGAAGGGGTTGATCGTATTCTAGGTGAATGAGGATGGGTGGTTTTGAGGAGGTATGTTTTAGGACTGAAATAGTTTGTGGTAGTCATGTATCCCATTTAAGAGAAATCCATTCTTGAGAAGATGATTGCTGAAATGGTTGACACCGATCAAACAATTGTGAAATAAATGAAGTTGGTTGAATAGATTGTAACTTGCATTGCAGGCTACAGAGTTGACTAAGAGTAGTGTTTCCCAACCTCCCCCCCCCCCCCGGTAGAAAGGCATTTCAAGAATAACCTTGACTTTAGCAAGGTCAACCTCTATAACACATAAGGAAATGATAAACCCCAGGAGTTTTCCTGAGAGAACCGTGAAGACATACTTCTTAAGCTGAAAGTGAATGTAATATTTAATGAGGTGGTTGAAGATGGTTTTTTTTTTATGATGCAGCTGCTAAAAGCGGCATGTTTTGGGTTTGGCACGGAGGTCATCATGTAACTTCCAATATGCGATGGCATGATGTCATGGGAAGAGATTAATCATAGCACACTGATATGTGGCCAAACATTTTAAGGCCAAAAGCACGACTCCTTGATTAGCAGAAGGTCCCCCAAGGGGTACTGAATTGCCAGGTTGTACTGATCATCTAGGGAAAGCAAGAGTTGGTTATAATCAGAAGAAACCATTCCATGGAGTGATACTCGTGTGAATAGTAGTAAGGTCCACCAGTTGGTCAATACGGGAAGGAAAGTCGTATTATTTTGGGCAAGCTAGATGAGTCATGGAATCATGCAAGATGCGGAGTCCCTTGTTCACTTAGTGACAGGGAAAATGTTATAAATCCATTGAGGATAATCAATGGGTATATGACGGAAATGGGAAATTAAAGGCGGTGTAAGTTCTCTTTGACAAGATAGGGCAATGCGGGGTTGGATTTTCCTCAGCTTTGTTTGATGGTTTGGAAATTCGGAGGTCTATTACTATTGTGGACACTATAGTGGGGGTCATATCGGGCAAAGTCTGCGTAAGACCAAGCAAACTATGGTTATGTTTTGAGAAGAAGTGAGGACTTCTTGTTTAGCGCATCTAAACGATTGGTCCAATCTTTAGAATGTGGGGTCATCCTGAGTTATGAATGTTGATCTCGATAGTCAATTCATCAAACATGGTTTACGTCTCAGATGGTATGACTGATGGAATTTTGATATTTACACCAAGGTCGGTGGAGTAAGATTCATACATCTAAAATTGGAATGATGTTACATCGAAGGTGTATCGTCATCAATCATTTCAGGGTACAGAAAGGGAAGGAAAAAAGGAAGAGGGAGGCCTCGCCCCTTGTGTTGATAAAGTCCGCGGCCCCAAGGGAAATGGTGTGTTATGAAAAACAAAGTTTTAGGAGGAATGGATTCTGGATCAATCGACACTTAGGTGAAGGTGATAAAAGGTGGAGAAGGGCTGTGATGTCCCCATTAGTTCCATTGGGCTTCTTGGTAGGTGTTCAAACAAAGCCAATACCACTACAGTCGTTTAATTGTTTATGGGTTAATAGATAGTACATGGAAATAAGGTAGAAAACCTTGCTCGTAAAATCTCAAAACCAAAACCGCTTCCATGCACAGTGGTGCAGGAAGTGTGGGTGAAGGAGGATGGGGGACTGGAGGTCATCGAAACCTCGGGCGGGGTTTTGTGACGTTGGGATTCAGGTCTGCTGAAGTGGTTAGGATAAGTCCCCCTAGGGTGATACTGGTACGGAAAGTGAGGAGGACCATAAAGGGGTGCTCTCCTATGCACGTGTGATTCATAGCAGAGGGTGTTGGTGAATACTTCCCTACTCTTATGAGCGTAAGGAATGTGTTAACACTATATAATGATTACTCCCCCCAGAGTGAGGCATTGAAAAATTTTCCTTATAAGGGATCGGTGGCGATTATTGCGGTAGTTGGGATAGACGAGGTCATAGGCAGCACGAAGGGGAGCTAACATATTGGGAAGGTAACTGTTTTTCCGTGGAGGTTGCGGACGGAGGGCAGCGGTTTTGTGGTGGGAGGATGTACATCTGCGCAGCTGAGGATAAGATATAGATAGTAGTGACATTGGTGAGTGGAGGTGTACGTGAAGAGGCAATGGTTGTGGACGTACATGCTTTAATAGGTATGAGTACGTTATTGGGTTGGTAAAAGATGTTATAAGTTTTGAAAGGTGATGGGTCAGCTGGACATTTGGTGGGAAGGTATCTGGGTGTTTCTCCCAGCTTAGACTTTACCACAATGATGTCAACTGGAAGGAAGGAAACACAACCCACCACAGAACACGGAATCAGGGTTTCCAAGTAACAGGTTATATTGAAATTCCCCCTCCAAGACATAAAACAACTCTGGAACTATGCAGGGACCCACACAAACATGGACGATGATAGTACTAAGTGTAGAGGTGATAGCATCATTGAATGAATGCAACATGATGGGATGTTTATGCATGTAATTGTTAGGTATGCACATTGAGCGGAACTGATGGGAGGAAATGATATTACTGCTAGTACCCATCGATCATAGACATCGTACATGTAGATCAGCGCCGTGGAAAGAGATGAAGAGAGATGGATCGGGTCAGCAGTTTGTTGTGTGAATGCTTCATCTAAGAGCTAAGGGCGGCTACCGGGTGAGTAAGCGGCATGCAGGATGAAGGTGATAATTTGGTGTGAGAGAGAGATGAGGATACAGGTAGGATATGGCCGGTTGTAATCATGGCGGCTATGGGTGTAGGGAATTGGTATACAACAACCTTAATAGATGAAGAAACCTCCATAGACTGATGAGGGATCTGAGGTTTAAATGAGGTCATATGGGACATTTTGAGTGGGGATTGGTGTTGTGTGGTAGTTGTTTGAGGCATCATGACGTGTGTGACACCATTATAAATTAGGATATGTGGGGCCACAGAGAGTGTGATTTTAGGTTTGTGGGACAGATGGTCTGTTGGGTATAGGGATTGGTTGGTGGGTTGGTTGCAATTTCTTTCATTTTTCCTTTTTGAGATGGGTTAGAAATGGGGATCATGTGATTGAGGTGGGGAGGTGGTAGGTTGAGTAGGGTGAGCACATGAAAAGGATAGAGGACAAGAGGGAAAAGAAAAAATCTAACGGTGAGGAAGGAACCTTGTGAGATTGAGATGATGCAAACCATGTTAATTTGCAAACTCGAGGGGTGGCGGCTCTACGAGTTGTGGGGGTGAGGATTGATTTCTGATGGTTAGGTAATAAAGGAAGAGAGAACTAGGGAATAGGTGCCGAGGTTAAATGTGGTCTGATCAAGAAGGTCATCATCTATAAAGTTTTCTTCAGGGGAGGGACAGTAACTGTGATTAAAGACATAGTGTTGTAAGCTTTGCAGGTTCTCTAAATTGTGCGCCAGTGACAATGATGGGTAGGCACAATTTGGTGTCATCAAACCCCTTTGTTGGGGTTGGAGGGGTCAAAGGTGGTGAGCCGGGTGGTTGTCGGTAATTTGATGGGACAAAAGTTTCAGGAGGTTGGTTCAAATTTTGCGATGTAGGGATCCTGTTAGGGGTATCACCATGGGAAGTGAAAGTCGGGTTTGGGTGCAAAGGTGGGGAGTGTAGACCGGTCGGTCTTCATGTGCGGCGGTAGAGGCGCGCAGCTATTGGTTTTAGGTTGTTGGTGTTGTCTAGGTGGGTTGGTAGTGTTTATTGGGTGAAGGGTAGGGTATATGAATGGCAAGAGAGTGGGGGGTTTGGTTTGTAGGGGCACATAACCTTATCGGGAGGGGTAGAAGAATTTTTTCCCTTAGGTACACCTGTGGCGGTGACCGGTGATAATGGGCAATGAGATCTAGAGGGAAAGTAATGGTGTTGAAGGGGGTTGTCACAATGTGTACCACAGGCTGGATAAATGAGGTGCTTGAGGTGCTGGAAGGTAGGCTGGCTTATGGGCGTGTGAATGAGGGCTGAGGGCATGAGGGAAAGAGACTGAAAGATCAGGATAATGCAGAAGGTTATTGGTTATTTGCTGGTATTGGAGGTCTGGGGGTCACGCTGTTTCATAGGAGGTGTGGGGGAAGTCATGTGGGTGCTTTGGGATTGTGGTTAGAGGTCTTGAGGGTGTGATGTGATGGAGTTGGGGTAGATGAATTTTTTAGTTTATCTGGGTAGGGTGATGTTCATTATGTAACAGTTCCGGAGAGGGTGAGGCTCGGCCTGAAGATCGGGATTGGAGAGGTGAGAGTGAAATGGGAGAGGGGAAGGTTGTAATCAAATGGTTGTTGGGGTTGAGATCTATGGGATTGGTCTTTCTCTTGGGTGCCAGATTAAGCTTGGTGTCAGCTTTGGAGGATGGTGGTGCTAAATCTAATTGATGGGGGATGATAAGGTAGGTGGTTGGGATGAACCCTAAGGTAGTTTCGTAATAGGTTTAGGCATGAAGCTGAGGGAGGTGTGGTTTGGAGTAGATACGGTGTTGGGTTGTGGTTCCTTAGGGTGTGAGTTGAGCCATGAAGTGGTATCGTAGAATTTTTTGTGATAGTTGGGTTATGTTTGGTTTGATGTGAGCCCCCCTGGCATTCGTATGATCTAGGGGGCCGTGAGCCCTCAAGCGGGAATAGTTGTGTGACAACCAGCAGTGACCCTCTATCTTTGTGTTGAGATATGCCCGCCCCAGCCCTGGAGCGCCCCCCAACACGACCCCGGCATATACCACCATAGTCTATATCGGGGGTCGAGATACAGAGCTCCCTAAGCGATTAGAGACTGAACCTGTTGCCGGGTGTAGGCGTTTGGGGTCGCGGGCTGTCGGCGGTTGATGAGGATCCCCGTGTTGCCTTTGCCCCTCAAGGTTCTTAGAGAACAGAGAAGGAAATTTTCATAGTGCTCGGCTGCCGCTGGGAGAGCTGCACTTCAGAACTTGGTCCCCCCCGTGCTCTGTGCGGTTTCAGGCCCTGGCTGTGGCGCGCCTGGTCCCCACCAGAGGACAAGGGTATTTTTCCTTGACTTTTTCATATAGGTGTGAGGCGGATGAAAGGGTGCTCTTCTGGTGGTGAGATTGGCTGCGGTCTCCCGCACTGCAGGGTGCTCCTGCTTTGGGGGGGCGGCGCTTGCTTGGATGCTCCTTCTCTGTGTGGGGTGCTTTATTGATGGGTGCTTGTGGTGTCTCTGTGTGTGGAGGCTGCTCTTAGAACCAGAGCCTGTCTTCTGTTCGACGGGTGCGAGGCTCGTACTGTGTTCGGCCCGTGCCTGAGCTCCTTCGGGGCGCCCACGGTCACCCTCCCCCTTCGCGTGCCCGGCCTTCCTCTATGTCTCGACTGTTAAACAAGCGCTCGTTCCCATGTGGCGGGCGGGGAAGCGGGGTGTTCCTGCTCTGGGTGGCCGGCGAAATGGGGCGGTGAGGTGGGGGTTCCTAGTTGCCCGGCTGTCCACGGCTTCAGGGGGATAGGGGCTTGTCCTCTCCCTGGGGTTGGGCCTCTCGGTGGTATTAGGTGGTGGGTGCGTAGGACCTTGTGGATCATCCCCGTCGTATTGACGTGCTCTTGCTAGTATAGCATCCATCCCAGGGCACACACACGTCGCCCCCGGCGCTACACTCACCCCCCCCCCCCCCCTATCGCGAGATAAATGTGCATTTGGGCGAATGACACGGTCTCTCTCGTTTGCCCGGCCTACAAGCGGCACTGGATTGTCCACCGCGCAACATGGTTATCTAAATAGCTGTGGTATGTTGTTTTTGAGGTGTAGGCGGTGCTTCTTCTGGCTGAATACTCAGTGTCTTTCCTGATCACCCCTTCTCGCGCTATGTTCCTTTGGATCAATGTTGCTGTGAAAGTGAGTAATTTCCATCACTAGATCTTTTACTCGATGATAGTTACAAAAATTCGTTGCTCCTTTATACCACGGGGGGTGTGGGGTGAGTAGGATCAAAACAAGGTGTGGTTTTATGGGAGGAAGGGTGATAGCCCCAACTTTAATAACATTTTCTAAGACAAAATAATAAGGCTCCCTAATTGGGGTGTATTTCCATTGTTCCCATTTAAATTGAAAATTTTTGACAGGAGAAAAAATTAGATGAGGGGCTAACCTGATATGATGGATGAGCTAGGCTGACTTTGAGTACCATTGTGTTAGTGGTTCCCTTGGATTTTGAATAATTATTCATGTTGAAGAAGAAGAGGTATCATTGATTTGAATGCTGAGTTCTTATGCGTAGTTGGGATTTTCTTTCTTGATGGCACGAATCTATAGCTTTCATGCCATGGTGAATGCCTCATCGAAGGTTCATAAAGTTTACACCTGTAGGGTTGGCGAGATAGGTATAGCACAATCCCACATGAACATCTCTATGAGTTCGGTTTGTGGTGGTTGAATGTGGTTTATTAATCAGGCTACGCCAAGAGCAAAAAAATATGTGGATGATTCGTCGGATATTGACGGTAGAGTAGAGGTCAGTCATGGTAACCTCTTAACAACATGAGGAGAAGTATCCAGAAGGATTGGGCTACCTGATTGAATTAGAGATACAATGTCTAGGTAATTCCCACTAGACCAATTCAATGTAGGCCCTAGTAAGAGACATGGGAAAAGCCTTAAAAGTTAGAATGTCATCATGGACGATCAAATAACAACCCCTGTTTGAAGACCGCAAGTGTGTTGAGGGTCCTCTTTGCATGAAGCAGTAAATTTAGCCATTCCCCAAACTATGGGTTATGGAGGAATAGAAATGGGTGGGTGGGATGGGCTCATTACAAATCTCATCATAGGTGAGAGGAGTTGTCGTGTGCCAGAAACCGATTGCCTCCAAGGTCATACTCTTTCCATCATTAACTTGATTAGGTCGTGGTGGTTGTTATTGCTAGGTACCTCTTCTAGCATAAGGATGGTTAGTTTTGGAACCATATGATGGAGGTGGCATTCCAGTATATGGTGATTGTTGTAGGAGTTAGATGGAGGAAGGAGGAAGTGGAAATAGGGGCGTACATACCAGAATGAATGGATAGATGAAAAGGGAGGCTATGATAGTAATATTGGAGGTGGAAGGGTCATGTGAACCCTAGTGGACAGTGGGGGCTAAGGATGTGGAATAAAGGAAAACATTTAAAGGGGGTAGGGGTCACCGACACCAGGGGTGTTTGTGTAGCTACGGGTATATGAGAGATAATAGGTGGGGATGAGGTTACGTTTTGGGTGGTTGGTGAAGGTATAGTGGATGTAGCGGGTGCAATAGATGTGGCAGACATGGTGGTCATAGCAGGTGTGGGGCCCAACCGTGAAACGATTGGGGGTAAGGCAGATGCGGGCAGCCAAGATCTAGAGGGGGCCATGCAGAAGTAGGAGTGAGTATCAAGGGGATAGATACATGCATGTCGTATGTCAAATGACCTGAGGAATCTCGAGTGGATGAGTGGGACAAATAAAACTGCAAGGTGGCAAGATTTTGGTCAAGGATTTGTGTGAAATCCTTGTCTCCTGTGGCGATAGTGATAGGTTGGGTAAGATCCATGGGTGATAAAATAAAAGGTGGTGAAGGACTAGGGGGAGTGGTTGACAACTGTCGTGGAATATGAGGGCATTTTCTTGGCTTTGGGTCACCACCATGTGAACAAGTACTGACATGATAGGACTGCTTTTTGTAAATGACACAGAAATACAGTAAAAATAGGAAAAACACTGTGGTATGGTGAATTGGAGCTAGATGTTAGCTGGAAAATTACACAGGCTAACAATGCTGGTTTATGGAAACCGATGCCGAGCATAGTTAACCACTATCGGTCCTGGGGAGAATGGACAGTTTGTCCAAAACAAGGTAAAAAGGTTGTAATAATTTTTTCCAAGTATGCAAGCTACTGATATGAATTTACCAGGAAATGATATCATCAGTAGTGACAGAGAATCCTGAATGCAAATAAGGTAAACAATTTCCGTTTTGGGTAGGTTAACCCAAAGAACTAAACGATGCCTGGTTGGTTGAAACCAATGATGGTAAGAGGATAAACTGATGACGGTCACTATACCGCCACCGGTTACTATGAAATTGAATAGTGATTAAGAAAATTGTTGTGAGTTAAAATAGATTGAATCAAACCGCAAATTCCTCTGAGAATGATGAGAATATTGGTCCATTCCACTCAAAGGAGGTGGAATACACACTGGTGATTTGAGTCATTTAAGGGAAATAAGAAAATGAAGAACAAATCCCGTCACCCCTCAAACCAAACGCAAGCCAAACAGAAACACTAAGAAAAATACCGATCCTATAGTGCTTTTTCTATTATGTTTTAGTTAGCTGATTCAATTTAGGACTGAATCATGAACTTAGAATAGAATGTTTGGTGAGGATGGCTTCTTTTCTACAAAGAAAGGAGATCCTACAAGGATAGGTTTTAGGTTATGTTATTGCAGGCGGGTTATCCCTGATTGGGTACTGGAAGAGGATAACCAATGGGTTGCCCACTGTAACCGTATTGTGTG
>JAHRHJ020000283.1:0-85940 GCA_019776745.2 Taxus chinensis | reverse complement strand
GGTCACAAGGAAATGGTGTTTATGAAAAAAAATGCTTAGGAGGAATAGATTCAGGATATATGGAATCTGTGGGTGAAGATGGTAATGTGGGTGAATGAGGTGGAGAAGATTTCCCATCCTAGATGAGGTCAACGTGAACCTTCTTAGAGGGTGGAGCATTAAAACCAATGCCACTACGGTCATTGTGTTTACAAGAGGTATAGGAAATGACAGTATGGCGGCCTTGTTTGTAAAATCCAAAGCTAAATGCTTTCCACATGCACCGATGGAGGAATGTGTGAGAGAAGTGGTGGTTAGTGGGGGAGTGTAGGTTGGATGAAAATGGTTGGGTTTGGGATGGAGGTGTAGACACCAAATTCGTGTCTTACGACCCCTTGTGACCCGCATCCCATTTCACAACCTAACCTCATTACCTAAACCTTACACAATTATTTATTAATTACCTCATAATTGATAAATCCACATCGCCTTAAACCCGCCACCTCACTTGGCCACCTCACCATGACCTAGCCCTAACCCTAAACTAACCTAATTAGGACCCCATGACTTGGTCTAGACCTCACATCCATAACTAATGCCTCCTTACTCGCACCCAAAGCCGACCTTCTAGCCACTTGACCAACCCGCAACTGATCCCTCGGGAGAAAAACAGGGAAGGTGGGCTATTTAACTAAAAATAGCCTACTTTTCCTAACCGATGCCGGTTCCTACTCGACCGCCGTCGGTTACGCAACCGCCAATCGGTTCCCTGTAAATGGGCTCCCCAAACCAAAACAACGGATCAGAATTTCATTTCGGGAGATCAGTCGAAGGATTTCTGGATCAACAAAGGGCATTGCGAGCGAGGAACGGATTCCAGATCTTCACTTGACCAAGCAGAGACGAGTGAAAATACTAGACGTGCTTACAGCAAAGGAGATCACTTGCACCTTCATCAAAAACCAGTAAGTTACATCTTGCATGTCCTCCATTATAACATTTCTTATGCTTTGGAATTGGCAATCTTCCTAAATCCGTTTCTGAAATCCATTCCCAACGTACCATTATTGCCTCTAACTATTCATTCCTTAGCTCTAACCTCCCTTTCCTAATATATATCCAAAAACCGCCATTGCAAACACCACAACCAGAGCCAGCAGAGCCCTAGAACCAACCGGTATCGGTTATCAGTGACCGCCATCGGTTATAGGTAACCGGCATCGTTTCCTTTGATCAAAACCAAGAAAAACAGCCTTTTCCCCTACCCAGTTCCACGAAACAATTTAATTGGTACTCTACAGTATTTTGTGTTAATTCATATTAGCAGGGGAACTGACCACCTTCGAAAGGAAGTTTCATACTTTCCTGGGCCCAAGGCAGTTCCCTCATTTATTATCTAATCAAAATCTTGTGGTCTTGTGTTCTTATTTGCAGGTAGTCCTTCCAAGACAAAAAGGAGTTCTTCGCAGTCAGCCTGATCTTTCTCTACGGTACGCGCACATCATCTCGACATTCTACAGGTATTCCTCCTAACCCTAACCTTATCTGTTTCTATAAGGAACGAAGCATTTCCGAGTGAAACAGAGGGGATGGGAACCAGATTTGGTATACTTACCACTATAATATCAGATAATGCATTTGCATTTATAAGATCAAAGGTAACTGAATGGGATGTTATAAATGGGATCTATTTGAGCACTTCATCAAATTATTACCCTCAAGGCAATGGCCAAGCTGAGTCTACAAACAAGAATCTATTAAGGATCATTAAGAGGACTCTCGATGGAAATTAGAGGACTTATCACACTAAGCTCAAATCAGCTCTATGGGCTGATAGGATAACTCCCAAGAGATCCACAGGTAACTCTCCATTCAGACTTGTTTATGGGAGGAAATCTTGCCTATGTCACTTGAGTTGCCAGCATTAAAACTCATTAAGCAATTGGAATTGTTGGAGTATGAGCCCATGGAGGTTAGATATGTAGAATTGATGGAAATCCAAGAAATTAGAGAGCATGCAGCCCAAACAATGGAAAAAAAGACCAAGCATTGATCAAGAGAAGCTTTGATAAGAAAGCTAAGGCTAGAACTTTCCAAGTTGGAGATTTAGTGTTGAAATGGGATGCAGAACAAGGAAAGCCAGGAAGGAATTCAAAACTTGGTGCCATTTAGATTGGCCCCTACATGTTCACAAAATGCAAAAATAGAAATGCCTTCCAATTGTCTACATTGGATGGTGTGGAATTATAGATTCCAGTTAATGGAATCCATCTAAAGCATTGCTACTAGAAGGGAAACTTCTCACCTTGTACATATTAGCTTAGATTTTTCATTCCTCCAAGTGATTATGCACATTTTTTTGTTATAGATTTGATTTACATTTCCCTAAATGCTTTGGCACATTTTTTTCCCCCAAGGATGCATCTTTTGTAGATCATGTTTCAGGTTAAAGTAATTTTCTACTCTCACAATCTTCATCTTAGAGATTTTCTAATGAATTGAGAGTAACAAGAAGTTAAGTTCATGACTCCATTTCCTAATGGATTGCTTCAAGAACCTGGTCACTTCATTGAGTAGGCATATGACCCCTCTAATTTGCAAAAAAATTGTTATACAAAATGAGCCCCCTGCTTATTTTGGCTAACTTTCCTTCATTCTTTCCTTCTTTGTGCCTCAGTCAAATTTTTTCACATTTTAGTCACTCAAAATTTATAAGAGATGGCTTCATCAGATAGATAATTTTCTCCCCTTTCTAGAAAGGTAAAGAAGTCCTCCTAACTCCTTGTATTTTACAAGTTATGGCTCGGCGGAGTGTAAAGGGGAATTTTTCCCAAGGCGGGCCCACATGAAAAAAATTGGCACTTAGCCTTTTGGGGAAAAATGGTAAAAGGGAAAATTTTGGCCTAAAATCCCATAAGGAAATGAAATGGTGCCATGTGTTAGGTTAAAGTGGCGGGGGCAGAAGGACTTTGAGTTTTTTTGGCGTTTGGTCAAAGTGTGTTAAAGGAAAAAATACAAGTGCATCCCCACCGAGCAATGAGAAGATGCCACATGTCTTGTCAATGGCGGGAGTCGGGGAGGCAGAAAGACTTTGGAATTTTCTCCAAAGTGGTTAACAGTGCAAAGGTAAAAAATGGAGTGCATCCCCGCTAAGCAACTAGATGGTGCCACGTATCCTAGAGTGACAAAAGCACGGAGTATTTTTGGAAATTTTACAATTTCGCAAAAGGGGCAAAATGATTGTTTGATCCCGCATATCAACCAGAGGATGCCATGTGGTAGAAGAGGTCAGGCTGGAAGATCTTTTTTAGGAAATTTTCCCAATTTGAAAAAGAGGGAAAAATTCAAATTTCGGCCCGTGAACCCTATTTTTTCCCTAATTTCACCTATTTTTCCCTAAATCTTTAGAGGGCCATATCTTTTGATCCAGAGCTCATATTTTTTTGTTTTTTATATCATTGGAAATATGTTGAAATTATTCACACAATGGACTATTGAATTTTTATTTTTGGTGGATATTTGTGGGAGAAAATTGAATAAATGTCCCTTGTATGGGAAATAATGCAGAACTGACCACCAACCACCAAAATTGATGAGGTATGGCACTCGTTTCTTCTCCACCATGGCCAAATGCATCAAAAAATGGATTTGTGAGGGTTACCTTGCTATTTTAATGGATCTTGTCGGTGGTTGGAGATATCAAATCAATTTTCCCATTTTTTTTGCCTTTCCTTCATTCTACTTCATCATTAAAAGCCAGTTTCGGCTCATTTTTAAAGGTTGGACGTTTTTGTTCTTACAGACTCCCCTCTTCCCCTTATAATGTGAATTTGAGGAGTTTCAGACCTTCTATGGAGAATTTGGTATGTTTTTTTCCTCTCTGCCATTGTAATGCATTGTATTAAACTTGGGAATGGTAATGCATGTTTTGTGAATGATCCTCCAATCCTCTCATGTGTTTATCATTGTCTTCTGATCTTTCATTATATTTTGGTAAGATGTGCATGCTTTGGTGTTACATCTCTGTGATCTTTTTTTATTTGCAAGATAAAATTTCATCACTCATTTGGTGTATCACTGTTTTAGCTTAGTTTTATTTCACTTTTCCATGTTTCTCTCAACCATGTCTCCTTGGTAGTTTTGGAGTAGGAATTTTGAATCAGAACCTCTATAAAAATTCATGCATACACCTAAACAGAGTGGTAAGAACCAAATTTCTCTGGAGATTTTTATCACCTTGGAGAAAACTCAATGTTGTGTAATCACACTAAATGACCCAATTCTAGACTATAGATCTCAAGGTCATTTAGTGATCTGAAAATAATCAAGTTATTACTACTTGATCTCAGACCCTTGTAGGCTTAAATTATTTTCTGAAAATTTGCTCCTTTTAAGTAATCAATTTAAAATAAATGCAAGACATTAAAGATAACTGCACAAATATTGATTACAGAGTTTGGCAATTTCCTACATCTCCAGGTTCATGGTCAAACCGTTCCACTAGTCAAAACTTTTAAGTTACAATAGTACTTTCACAAGAAAACCTAATGGAATTTTAATTGCCTACCAGTACACCAGTTCTTCAAAAACTTCCAATGATCACTCAAATTGTTCTTCACCTTCCTGATGCACAATCTCCTTAAGCTTTGATCAGCCTTCCTGACGCTATTAATGCAACATTAGCACTCTGGTTGATAATCCAAGATTTACAAGTAATTGGTGTGGCTAATGGGCCTATTGGGTAGTTTATAATTTACTCCCAATCACAAATATTCCGTCTACTATTGCCTAAAATGATAGGCCAATAAACAATATCTATGTATAGTAATTTTAAGAATTTAATATAGTTTTACAAAACTATATCAAAATTTCCCTGTTACCAATTTTAACACATCCCACAAATAAGCTTGGGGTGTGTGTGTTTACAATGCAAATGGGTTCCCTATTTATACAATTTTAGGACCCAAAAAATATGCAATTAAAAATCATCCTTAGGCTATTTTTAAAATCTCAGCCCGTAGCAAATTGAATGGGATAGGATTATCTCCATTTGGATAGATTGCATGTTTAATCCCAAATTGGGCAGCATTGCATATTTAATGAGATACAAATCCCACAGGGAGTGGCTTGCATAGTTAAGTGGGTATATCCCACATTAGACGACCCCTTTATTTTTGCTAAGGTTTTAATTAAACCTTAGCCACCCCTTCATTCACATGGATCTCCATACATGGGTTAGCCCCCTTACACCGCTTCACCTCCTTCCATGTTGAATATTCCACCACTTATCCACTACGTGATCCTTAACAATGTGTTTGGCGGCTAGGAGAATTATGTGGGCTTTAATACTAATGTTTAACATTAATATGTAGCGGTTTGACATATATGTGTGGAATTTGGAAAGTGGACTCACCAAGTAAATAGAAATTTGACCCATACCATGGGGTATAGAAAATAATTAACTTGGTCAATAGCATATATTCCACTTGTCGTCTCCCGATAGGAAAATCGATCGTATTCGCTTCATGGTGGCAAGCCACGTTGTGGCTTGTGGACCCACCACATCGGAATAATACCATAGTCCACACGACGGCCTGCGAGCATTCTTTTATGACCATTGAATACCAGAGGTATACAACCAACAAACAATTCCCTTTGCCTTTTTTCCATGTGCCATAGTGCCATTGGTCTAATATTGACCAGTTGACTAGAGTTGACTTTCTCGCTGTCTGAACTTTGACCAAACATATCTAGAGCTCCCGATGTCCTTTTGTCGCGTTCTCATAGTCGTTGGAAATCTCTCGAGATGATATTATACACTGAAACCATTTAGGGATGTTTATGGAACTTTCAAAAATGATCCCCTGATCACACCTCACCACTAAGAAAGGCTTTTTGTCCCAAAAAGCTTATATTGGAACATTTTACTATCCTATCTTGAATCTGGAACTCTGCTGCCACCTCGGAAGTGCTGCTTTAGTAGACTCTTGGGTCTCTTCCTCTGCAACCTTATCTCATTGACAACTTTTCACTTATCCTATACTTGTGGGCTATGTGCCCACAACACTTCCGCTGCGCCACTCTGATATCCAAAGAATACCTCCATGCCTCTGCTATATGGTGCTAAGTTTCTACATGAAACCTCAATGCTCCTTCTGTGCGGTGCTAAGCTTCTTGATATCTAACAACAAGGATCTTCTTTTACTCTATAAAATAACTCTTGGCTCCAAGTTGATTCCACAAAATCCAAATTGGTTTGAAGGAACTCCATGTTATGTAGAGCTATGATCGATCTAATTTCGATGATGGAAAATGACTTGTCCCTTTTTAGACCTCAACGCCTCCAATTCATGATGTTAAGCCTCTTTCAAGACCTTAAGCCTCTAATGCATGATGTTAAGTATCTATAGACCTCAACGCCTCTGATTGATGATGCTAAGCCTTTTTCAAGACCTCAAGCCTCCAATGCACGATGATAAGTATTTGTAGACCTCAACACCTCTGATGCATGATGTTAAGCCTCTTTCAAGACCTCGAGCCTCTAATGCATGATGCTAAGCCTCTTCCAAGATCTCAAACCTCCAATGCATGATGCTAAGTCTGTTATAGACCTCAACACCTCCAATACATGATGCTAAGCCTCTTTCAAGACCTTGAGCCTCCAATGCATGATGCTAATTCTGTTGATCAGCTACCATTCGTATATGTGGTCATAATGCCTTGACGCCAAATGATGTTCTAAGATGATACTTTTAGAGATCCTCTTATTCACATGCAATATTAGGTACCATTATGCTAGATTCCCATGATAAATTCTCCAAAGAACAAAGTTCTGACCCGATGTCAATGTCAATGGTGATTCAGCTACCATTCTGCTACACAGTCATAATGCCTCTACATAGAAGGAAGTTCTGAAATGATCTTTTAAGAGCTCATTTTGTTGACAAAATATATCAAGTACCATTCTACTAGATGCCCATAATGGCTTCTCCACAGAATTAAGTTCCGACCTAATGTCAATGCCCATGGTGATTCAACTACCATTATGCTACACGGTCACAATTCCTTTACATAGAATGAATTTCTGAGCTGACCTCTGTGAGCTCTATTTTCTACATAAATGGCATATCAATCTCTAAGCTTTATATGAGTTAAATTCTGTATCCAAGCTATAACAGGTACTCACAAGCTGATTAGGAGATATGTTTGGAGCATTAATCAAATTTTATAAGTAAGAAAATCCACTGAGTATTGTAAACCTTTCTCTCAACATTTTATCACAAAATCTGATCTCCAAACAAATACTACATACTATTCATCAATCTGAATTATGCAATAGATAGTTGAAAAATTGTTGACTTACCCATTTTAAAGGACTTTCACTTTGAGGTATTACCTAGTCCTTGGTTGACTTGTCAACTGGTGGTGGAGTAGAAACTTCCTTTTCCTTTGCAATAGGCCTCCATTCCATCTTTGTCTTACCATTATTCTGATGGCGAGATGGATGCAGTTTCCAGTAATTTTCCACCCATTGCCCATTCCTCTGGCAATGAGCACACAAATTCCTCTTAATCTCCTTCTTCTAGGAAGAGGAACTCTTTATGTCATTTCTTGACTCTGCATGACGAGATTGGTCTTTTAGATTTGCCTTATTCTTGATGCATGGAATCAAATTCTTCATTAGTTTCATATCTCATTCAGCATCATGTCCATCGAATGATTATGCAATCCATCAAAAGTACATGGGTAACTAATATCCTCATCTTATACCATCATAACCTTACTCCATCTCCTCCTGCCACAAGTGGATCTGTGTGTGTGTGTGTGTGTGTGTGTGTGTGTGTGTGTGTGAGAGAGAGAGAGAGAGAGAGAGAGATCTCATAACCTCTTCAAAAAATGAAAAATACAACATCATGCACGGGGGTTGTTACCACCATCATCACCCATTTCCTATTTTTTATCTTCTATGCAGGACAATAGTAGAAAATTCACTATAAATTCACAAAGCTTGTCATCCCGTCAAAGTTATCAGAGAAGTCTCCAACTTCCATTATAGAACTAGTATAACCCAACCCTATTACATTTAGGATGATCCTCGACCTAGATAGAGTTAGTCATTACCTTATACATGTGTTACCAAGCCCTCTTCCATCTAAATCCAATTTTAAGAAATAACTTGGATCCAGTGCCTCAAGTATTTCATTTTGGGGCATTAGTGAACCTGAATGAATGCATTACCTAAATGTTGTTTCTCATTAAAAAAATGGGATGAAGATTAATTATTGCTATTGGTGAACAACTTACATGTGAAAATAATAAAAAATGGATCACTACATGTAAAGTAAAATGTGTATTATCCTTTCTCTAGATCACCACACTACAACCTTGCCAAGAGCTTAACCTAATGGTTTATAATTCTGATTTCAATCGAAAGAATTCTCCTCTTCCAAGGATTAATACATTACGTATCCTAACCTAGTGGGAGAGTCCTCTTCAAGAATCTGGTGATTTAAAATCCTCCCCCTAAAAAAAATTCGCCTGTATAGACATACTTGAAAATGTGTGAAAATGTACCATGTTCAAAATCATGGAGAATTAGAAGGAAATGGACCAACTTAAAGTAGACTAGTAACTTGCTTCAGTAGATTAGCATATGTTTTTGGTTGGTAGATAAATGTCTACTCTGATAGCATATATTTTTCAGATCCGTAGAAACTATCATCAAGTTATCACTACCTGAAATACTCCAGACAATTGTAGGTTTAACCATAAAATTGCTAAAATTTTTACGCGTCTTGACGAGAAATCGGTCCTCATAAAATAAATGCAACACATTAAAGACAAGTACAAAATACGATTGATTACGGAGTTATGCAAAACATGCCTTCATGGTTTTAGTTTTATATGGGATCAAACTAGATTCCACTAGTCAAAACTTGTAAGTTACAATAGTAATGTTCAGTAGTTAACCTAATGTAATTGTACTTTCCTATGAGAACACATGTCCTTCAAAAGATATGGAACAAGAAAAAAAAGTCTCGATACTTGTTCTTCACCTTCCTGATAGCAACAATGTCCTGTCAATGTTCGATAGGCCTGAATGAAGCTAATCATAACTGATGCTAGCTACTCTGGTAGCACAACAAATGATACTACAATGAAATTTTTTATAGCTCATTTTACCAAATGGGTAGAATATACTCTACTAGGATTCAATAGAATATTCCGTGACTATTATTGCCTAAAGATAATAGGCCAATTTCAATAGAATACCATTGTATAGTAGTTTTAGAAATACCTTAATGCTAGAGGTGTTACAACTATGCAGTCAAATCTCGATCTTACTAATACCCACACATACCATGGGAATAAGCTTAACTATAAGGAATAAGCTTGGGGTATGTGTGTCCTTTATATTGCGGATGGGTTCCCTGGATTTATAGAATTATAGGATGCTCTTCTTACCCTATGTAATTACAAATGATCCTTAGACCTTGATATCAATAATCATAGTCACTCACTAGCAAATTGAATGTTGATTAGGCTCACGATTTCCTAGTTTGGATTAAAATTGTTACTACATTTTTTATCCCATATTGGTTTCCATGCATTATTGGAATTATTTTAGTTAACCCTTGGTTTTATGGAAATCTTATTTTTTTGTGCGTGTTTTTCTTAGTGTAAGTGTGTAGCTTGTTCATTAGGTAGCTCCTTTATTTCCTCCAAATGGTTTTAATTAAACCTTAGCCACCCCTTCATTCACGTGGATCTAAGTTTAGAAGGCTTGTGTCTAGTTCTGCCTACAGCCTCTTCCCTGCAATCATCTTAAATCTCCCAATCTTACCACCAAGCTCGCCAATCTCACCACTACGTATATCCTTCCCAGCACACTATTTTTGGCGCTTAGGAGGTCTTAGTCTAGGATTTAATCCCTGCTGTTATAGAGATTAATCTCTCATCGGATATGGCATAGCTATGCCCAAGTTGCCTCATGCCTATTGGACTTTCTCAAGTAACCTCATAAATTTGACTCACTCACCATGGGGTAACCTAGCTTAGTTAATTAACTTGGTCATCATTGACATCCATTCTCACTATGTCATCTCCTAATAGGAAAATCAATCAGCTTTGACTCATGGTGGTAAGCCATGTGGTGGCTTGATTAGATTCCAGCCTCAAATCGGTCCATGATACCCTATAGTCTACTCAGTCAAGCGCTGCAACCCTAGCTCGTAGCTCAAACCATCAAGATGAACCCCTTGCTTGACTTAGAAACCCAAAAAATTAATCCCTTTGAGCTCACTCTACCACGTACCATATTTTCATTGTTCCAATCATTGACCGAATCGACCAAAGTTGACTTTGGTCTCAATATCAAACATAAGACACTCATCCTAGCTTAACTCGGCCCCTACCCCAACTTTTGCCATCCTCCAACCTGGGTTAGTCTGTAAAGCATTTACACCAGATGATCTCCTTCCCTGACACTCGTTTAGGTAATTTTTAAATCAACTATCGAGTCATCGCTACCCCTTACCACTTCTCCTGCCATTTTGTGGATCTCTACACTTATTTCTTAGGGTTCCGCCCTCTTGAATCACCTGATTCTTTGGGATTTAAGGTAAGTCCTTAGACTTTTTGTAGCATGCTAAAAATTAAGTTTTTAGATTATTAAATTATTCCTTCTTTGAATTCTAACCTTTTTGTTCACTATTCAACTAGTGTTAATTAATGAGTTATTGGAAAAATAAATACTAGGTTTTACTATCCTTTTTGGACTAACATTATTGTCTTGGATATTATCTTTGAAGAAGGTTAGTACATTCTATTGGAATCTTGTTAGTCACTTTTTGGTGGGTTATTGTACATCGTTTGATCCATAGTATTTCTTACATTTTTAGCTGTAACGTGTTCAACAAAAAAAATAATCTTTGAAAGGGAATATCTATTCTTCAACGTGTGACACTTTTTCTCACACAGATTACCTTATCTTGTTCATTTCCTTTTGAGCTCTCATTTTAACGATTACTTCCATTTTCACTTGTTATGGATTTCTCATCTTTATACATGGAATACTTGAAACTTATTCCCTGGTATCTCCCTCACTTCAATCACATTCTAAAACCATGTACAAGGTGAGTGGCCAAATGGTCCTCACGGAACAGTACCAGGTTGTATATCAATAGACTAATTTCTTCCATAAGGTACTGATGAGGAAATAGGGGTCCAACATCTATCTCATATGTGGAGTGTGTGTTTCTTTTATAGATCTACATTTTCTTTCTCTTTCCTTACGATGGAAGCATGGTATTGTTTTTTTTCTTGCACCATTTAATTTATTCAAATAGAAATCCAAAATTACTATTAAACTAACTAGTAAAGGGTTGTATCATCATTATTGGAGTGGAAACTGAACCTGACGATGAACCTAAAATGATACCTAAGTGGTTTACAAGCATAGTGACTAAGAGCCGTAGTGAATCATTCATTAGAGATATTTTCATACTTCATTTATCATATCCATAGTGAAATTTATGGAGATTTTCCATCCCTTTAATTCACTAGAGATCAATACCTACTTAACATACATTGATGAATGTGAGTTGATTATATGTGGGTTTAATCTTCCATCCCCAAATACATGAAACAAGAAAGAACACATGATCATTTTAAGATACTAAAGTGGAAATCTCTCATCAAGAGGAAACAAGCCATGTAAGGTCTATGCATAGTATTACGTAGAGGTGACAAAGGAGGTGATTATGTGAAGCACCATAGGTTCACATGGAGTTTTTCAACCTCTGAAGGAATTTCATTGCGAAATAACCCTACAAGGAGCTTACCAGTCCTTCAGTTTAGTGATGGAACCAACCACATAAAGAGGATAACATAACCCCTAAGATGAAGGAGAAGAACCAACTCAGACCACTTGCATGATGACAGATCCAAACTAAAAAATTGTTTCTCAATTCAACTAGTATTGGGACTAAAGGCATAAGCTCTGTGCTCACCCATAACCTACTTAGAACTGGAATCTCATGTAAAGTAGTAAAAGGGATAACTTGCCTCTTGAATATGTTGATTATGGTCAAGTGACCTTGAAAACCTTCTAATGTTTAGCAATGATCTAGCTGTCTTCGTTTCAATTTCCATGCACCTAAAGTACCCAAGGAGAAATGTAATTCCATAGATCTCTTCTTTCAAAACCTCTAGCTCACTCATTTTTTAGGTACTCAACACAAGCATATGTGAAGTCGTTATAGAACTTACTTATATACTTGCCACTATCACTTACATTAACCATTATATCGTCAGATAAGTCTGACCAATTAGGTCAAGAGACATCTCAACTATGTCCAAACATCTGCACCCACAACCAGGTCATAAATTAGACATACCAAGACCCTATAGGATCGGTCATGAGCATGTACAAGGTCAAACTTGCACAACTAGCCCAAAAGAGAGCCTAATACACTCATAAGAGTATCTTTATGATGTGTATGTCAAGGGCATATAACATGACTGGTTTATTGGTAGTGTCTAGTTTTCAGTGAAGTTACATCATGAACATCCTAAGCATGGTTTCATGCATGGTCAGGCTAGTAGGTGAGTTTCAATAGTCACCTTGAAGGTACCTTCATGAAGTATCATCATGATCAGCACTTTATTTGGCAAGCATCAGGAGTTGTTAAGAGTCTGTCAAGCAGGTTAAAACTGGTGATTTTAAGAACATTCATGGTTCACACCACAAACCAAGCTGTCAAGAATTTTTCGTAGACATTGGTACTTGGTGTATGAAATGGTGACCCCAAGTCACTCTCTAGGTACATGAGTACCCCATTGTTAATAGATGGTAAAAGTGCTCCAACACCTTCATACTGAAGTCTGGAAGGAATCTCAAGTCATGTATGATCATGCTCATAAATAAATCTGTAAAAATCAAGGTCCTAACTTGGCACATCCAAACATCTCATGAGGAGAAAGCAAATCGCCATGTGGTGATATCAAAGTGGATGGAAAGTTTTGACCTATTCTAAAAATCATGGATGACTCATTTCATATCGTCAAGATTTTTTTTATTATAAGACACCAAAACAACTTAGGTGCAAGTTATGAACACTTCTCAAACTGGTATTGCATAGGTCTAAAAAAATATTCTTGGACTTCAAATGTGAACTAATTTGAGGCAAAAGTTCACTTTCTAATGCTCATTCCACCACCTGGAACACTTTACATGGAGCATCCTACCAACATTCTCAAGAATACTGTAATTCTATTTTGAGTTATTAAGGTTTTCACAGTGGAAAAGACCTCATGAGCATACATGTTGATTAGCTTCAGAGACTTTATGAACATAATCAGGGTTAAGAAGGCCATAAACTGGTCTTAAACCCTCATGGAAATCACCCTAGATTAGGAGCAGTACTTCAAAAGAAGATTGATTGGACAGGTCTCTAACAAGTTTTGATTAATTCATGAAAATGTTTATGGTTATTTAATGTTGTATAGGACCACTCTTCCATCCTTTCTAGAAATGTATGGTATTTTAGAGTCCCTTAAGGCCTGACAGTAGTGGGCCCCACTCAAACAAGGTTTCACCCATCTAATGAAGAAGAAGGTTGTGGGACAAGGTATGTTCATGGACATACGAGCACACCTCACAAAATTGACTGATCCACATCAGGTATGGGATCATGATCTCCTATGTACACATGAAGGTATACCATCAACATCTTCACATGTAGGTACAATGATCATTTGAGGTCCATACAGGTTTCCTGGTACACCTGGTGGTTTTGAAACCACCACAATAGCATGGTTCGGTATAATGGCTAATTATCATGAAGCTTAAATCATCACAGTTAGAAGATGATTCAAGTTGTGTTGGAGACCAGAGGATTCAGAGAGCTTATCGCTATCTGATCTAAGATTTGCCTGAGGATGAGGTCATTTGACCTGGTTTTCAGGTCATTCTTAACGACAAGTTCATATATCTTTTTGGTAGTCCAGGACATGAATCCATTCTTGGTGCAAAATGATCTTGGAGCTCCATGCCTTGACATCCCCCAAGATCTCTTGGGTGATGCTTGCTATCAACTTGGACACGTGTAAAGAGGGCATCTAAAGATGAGCCTTCAAATTGGAAATGCACTTCTAAGAGGTCAATGAATGGCTGTAGAAATGTTTTTTTCTATCTTTGCTTTGGAAACAATTTTTTTGCCAGGTTGAAATTGGTGAAGACAAAAAATGGCTGTGGTTTGAGCAGGCGATCCTTGATTCAAGGATCTCTACACCCATCTATACGTAAGTGTTCTACATGAAGCTTTGCCAGAAACCATTACTTACCCATGTCTTCTAGCCTGGCATGGTTTGGTAAATGCTTTGCTTCAAAAGGACCTTGTAGGACTTGCATTATACCCCAGAATCTCAGTGACCCTTGTGCTTCCAACAATTCCACATCATGAGCAGGCAACCTAAAGAAGCACAGCCTAACATACTTGGACCAGATCCTAATCTGAAGCACATAGCTCCATGGGTACCATCTCATTCAGATACTTCAGGCTATATTGTCAAGAAGGAATGAAATAGCTTAGTCATGTATTGTTTCAGGCACTATGTAAGTCTCAGGTCAAGGACTATGATCATCATCTCAGCATACTCATTAGCCATTCTTTAACTTGGAATCTCAAGTTGAAAGTTTGGCCTCATAGAGAGCTCTATGCAACCTTTAGAAAGCTCAGACTCATGACCATACTCAGCTATGAAGACAAATTGAAAGCTCTTGACCATTCAGATGTACACCAGGATGCTTCTAACAGGTTGACCAATGTATGACATACTTGAGAAGACCTCCAAAGCTCTCGATGGTGTTCTACCAAGGTCAAAAGGTCATAGATGACATATCAGGCCTAGGGTTTCAATGAAACCTCATGAAATCACCTATGAAACCTGGACTCCAAGTTCGACAATCAGATGTGAAGGTGACTATCAATGAGGACAACACTTTGAGAAGGTCTAACTCAGTTAGACGACCTATATGCTATGAGTTCTTAACTCATTCTATGCTATCTATGGATATTGTTTGGCATTTTTCATGATAGTTTGGTCATAGAGCGTGAGATTGCAAGACCCTTGTGAGTCATTTGGAGATGCACTCTTAGGTGTTATTCAAGGGTAAATGTCACTCACGGTTGTGAGTATGGACTATAAAGCAAAAGATTGTGGATGGAATCTTAGTGTGTTTGAGCCTAGACACCATCAAGGATAATCTGCATGCATGTTTCTCATTGTCAACATGGTATCAGGCCATATTACAAGATTTTGTCAATAGCAAGAACTAGGTATCTGTCTTGTGGACTAGCAAAACCTTGCAGGACACACACATGCTCACACTTTTATCGATTGATTGACAGGAATCTGATCCTGTAGACACTGCAAAGGCAAACAAGGTTAGGACACTCATGGAGTTACAACACATTCTCATGAGCCTGATGTGATTTATGAGGTAATAATACTTGTGTATGAACACATCTTGATAATAAGAAGGATGATTTCCCAGCTAAAATCTCCCTACAAGGGCCATCAATATCACTAGAAGGTATGATTTAAAGCCTCCTATTTCAAAAATGACCAAACAATATAACAGTAGGGAATCATATGTGTTTGACATGGATCTTTTCTGTACATGTGACATGCTCAGTCCTTGCCTATATTTGAGCCTTTTAATCATTTAAGGAGGACATCATTCTACACTTTCTTAGAAATCACGCTTTAGAAAAGCAAGAGGGTTCTGAGATAATTAAAACCCATGTGGATAGAAGGACACATGGACCACCTTGGGAGTATGTCACACATTAGTTCTGGGCAACTCACATATGGATCTTAGTTTGATCCACATCTTTAACACTTTACAAATTTCTACAACTCTTTTATCCCTAGAATATGTCTACCATCAGATGGAGGAAGTATAATGTACATTAGGGGCAACTATACAACCAAGTGCTGTATCACGATCACACTTCTCTACATTATGACCATTGTCATGTATCTCGATACTACTTGGTAGGTACTAGGTGTTTGTGTATAAGGTCTTGATCTACCATGGTCTTGTCCAATGTGGTATCCTACATTGGTTGAAGGTCACTGAACACCAAATTGACTATGAATCCATGCTCACTTGTATTTACTTCAAATCTGAGACTAGTTGGCCTTAAAATAGTCTAGTTTGGCTATCAAGCTGCTTATTGTACACCATTGATATGTGCCTTATACCAAGTGCTCTGGGATGTCTTAGTCATGAAATCATGTGTAGTCCTTAGCTTATTGTCATATTCAAAAATGCTATGGTCAAAAGGGTGTATTGCAAAGTTATTAGGTTATTGGAGATAGTCACAGGAAGGTTTGATGCTTCAAAACCTGGTCTACAGTGAATGAGTGCCTTCAAGTGTGTACTTAAAGGTCTTAAACCATGAAGATGCATCTGAGTCTGTTAAAAGATCTGGTACAGTCAATTTGTGGACTAAATTGCTCCATGGTCAAAGTGATCCTGGACTATGTAAGGTGAGTGTATGTTCATCAAATGTCTCCCTGTTATGAAGTTTGAAAAATAAAGTACTATCAAGTGTATGAAATCTGTCTCCTTGTGTGAAAACTGAGTGAAAGGGTGTTTCTGAGCATTTGAAGAATCTATATTAGATGTCAAGAATGTCATTGATGGTCATAAGTGTGTTATGAATGCCATCTACAGTCTAAGTAGTCTGAGTTTGATGTGGTCTGTCAAGCATTCTGGTGTTAGAAACATCAGTAGTGAAGTTTGGAGTTAAAGTGATACATGCGACGTTGTTTCACCAAGTCCAAAAATATATGTTCCATCTGCAGATTAGACAAAAGATGTCCACTGAGCTAAAAATTGTAAGTCTTCGTATACAAACTTCCTATGTTTTGGAAGTCACCATCAAAAGTTGGCTATGACAAAGGTAATGTGCAAGCTACAATGACCTACCAGTTTGACTGCTATGAAAGCTTTTCTGGATTAACTGATGATGAAAAGTACCTCTTACTAAAAATGACTGTGATGGCCCCATCATGGGATAATCTACAGGTTGAAGTGGTATGGAGATTGTCCTACAGAAGTTGGGCGATGATGATAATAAGTGTGCCAAGAAGTAGCTATCAGGGAGTTCATGGATCATGAGGTATGGTCATCAAGAGGCAAAAAATCACCTCTTACCAAGGATAATAAGGGTTCTGAGTATAGAAACCCTGGTGATATTAATCCAGTAAATTGCACTCAGAAGTCTCTGTTTCTAGCACAGATGTTGTGATCATAAAGGTATTGACTCATTCAAGTGCCAAAAGGAATCTATGTCGTGATCATCATAGACATGTTGGTCACAGTGACCTACAAGGTCCATCCTTAGCCAACTACAAAGTACTGTTCAACACTCATTACATGGTTTGGGTCAAATGTATAATCATGTGTAGGGTGGACAGTGTGGTCATCAGTGAAACATTCAACTTAGCAGGATCGGAATTGAGTTCATGTATCTATCATACTACAGTGATCTATGAACTCTGTGTTTCTTGATGATGGTCATGTGCTAAAAGAGCCCCCCCTCAGTCAAGTCTTCTTGAACACTTAAAGCTCAAGATGTCCTCTGCAAGTGATAGATCAGTGATATTACTCAAGGATGATGGCCTAATTGTTCAAGGGATTATCCATCATGTATCTTTAGTCTATTTGTGTGTATAATTAACCTTCTTAATCATCCTTCAGTCAGGATATGTGGACTTGACCATAATCTTGAGGTAGAGCTTGATTCATCATTGAAGCCTGTGGTCAAGATTGCCCTTTCATGTGCATAATCTCTCTCCTCTCTGAATGATGCCTCTGCAAGACTTTCAAATGATGTCCTAAAGGTGACTCAATTAGTTATTCCGGGTCTGTCATGGTTATATGTCCTGCATCTGAGTTGACCATATAGGTCAAGAAACTCTATGGTTCTAATGTATGGAGCAGTTATTATGTTCATCAAGAAAGTACTTGCTCAGAATAATCTCGCTATAGAAGAAAGTATGAAAAGTCTGGATCTAAGAATGCTACTCAGGACATATGAAGGGGCATCAAGGAATGGGTACAAAATTCTATGGTGTGGCATTACTAAATCAAAGTATATAAAGTTGGTACAAAGGCCTGTTCCTTGTGCAAAAGGTTGTTCATTGATCCCTCTACGCTTCAAGAAGGTGACTTGAGAGAACAGTTGGTTGTGCTAACCAAGCAGGTGACTTAGCATGCTCCTATGAGATCACAATATTGTCCTGAAAATCTCCAGTATGGTACAAATTGAAGTCTGTGAGCAATCAACTACAAGAAGGAGTTTTCTAGATTTATTTGAATAAGGGATCTCTTGATACTTTGTGCTCATTAAATTATATTTGGTCTTATTATTACTTGCAAAATTGTTTCCTCTTAATTTTAGTGCATGTGATGAAACTTCCAACTAGTGTGTGTAGGAATATGATTTTTTTTACCTATAACAGTAGTGGATCCTACCTATTTTATCACTTCCCTTTCCAACTCTTCAGACAAATTCCTCCCTAGAAAGAGATTTATATCTTTTTCTATAGGGTCAATGGAGTGCCCCTATTGGATCCTTGACCATAAGGCCACCTGGAGAGAAACTCACTTTCACTCACACATGCATATACAATAGCAGCACGGGTTAAGTAGAGGGACTTAGAATCCAGAGCATTGGCAAGAAATCCACAAGTTTTTCCCCCAAAAAAATTTCTCGCCAACACATGACATGGTTTTTTTCATGTTGAAGTGATGTTGTGGCCTAATAAAGTTTCCAGGGTGTTGAAGGGTCTTGGAAACAACTGTTTTGAGATTTGAAAAGTGTATTAGGCCGATAAAATGAAATAATTTTATTGGTTGAGATAAATTTCAACCATGTATGAATGTTAAATGATATTTTAAACCATGTGTAAGGGTTTATGGATCATGACTAAGTATGGTTTTTGATGTAAGGGGCATTTTTTAAGATTGTGCCCATGGGGTTTTGGGCCATTGTTGGCACATGTAATGAGGTTTTTAGCTAGGCTGACCTACTTGGGTCACTTATGACTGTTGTAATTAAAATTGGAATGTTTCCTTAATGTATGGGTTGAGAAAAAGGGGGGAAAAATATTTTTATTGAGTTTAAATCATTAGAAGCTTATAAAAGCGTTTTTTTGGGTGTTTTTGCAAGTCATTTGTGTGCATGTAAACAAGGAAGAGTTGCAAAAGCTATGGAATGAGGATAAATAATCAAAAAGATTTGATAACTCATATATGGACCATAAGATTAGATCTAAATAAGGAAACTATCTATTTTCATGCATATATAAACTTGAAACAA
This sequence comes from Taxus chinensis, assembly GCA_019776745.2. Taxonomy (NCBI): domain Eukaryota; kingdom Viridiplantae; phylum Streptophyta; class Pinopsida; order Cupressales; family Taxaceae; genus Taxus; species Taxus chinensis. The sequence goes on along the minus strand of JAHRHJ020000283.1, from coordinate 66,561 downwards.
ATATTCAAACCCTACCATATCTAAATATCTCTCTACTCCATGAAAGCTTAATGAATGTGAACCTAATTTAATATTATAAGAAATCAAATTATATGTGTTGTTTGCTTCAATGGAGGTGAAGAAGGTGTCTCTAAAATAGCTACAAGGCCAAGTTAGATACCCTCAAACTAACCTAGCATGAAGGTATGGATGCAATATGGAGGAGTTTCAACAATGAAGGATAGCTGATAAGAACCTTGCATATAATAAATCAGTAAATTGCAGAAGATAATGAAAAACAAGAGATATGTGGGGCCAAGATGCCCAAATTTAATATGTAATAATACCCTTAAGGTAGGGCAACACCATACAATGCTCCTTAAGGAAGGAGTAACTCCACAATCTCCAAGATGGGAATCCACTTCGAGGGGGACACCTCTAATAAACCTCTACCAAATAGAAGAATCAACTCATACATATATGACCCTCATAATGATACTCACATCCTTTAAATAGGATGGGTAACACCTAATCCCAATGTAGGTTGACCCATTACCCAATATAACTAATTCCTATGTGAGCCCATATAACTAACTAAGGGGATGTGTGCCACATGTCGGCATCTCCATCAACCCATATACATTATAATATCATATCCCATGTGAACCCATACATATAACTAAGGGGATGTGTGCCACATGTCGGCATCTCCATCAACCCATATATATTATATTATCATATCCCAAGGTACATAGCATTTCCTCCCTCTTTGACATGTTTCATCCCTAAAACATAAGAAGAATTCATATAATGAGTGTGCTTTAAATTATTTCACACTTGTCTCCATGCTCAATCATCCAACCACCCATATGAAATCCTAGTGGGTGATGCTGCTCCAAACCTAATTCCATATTCCATTGTGCTCATCTGGTTCCATACTGGTCCCATACTGTGTCCTCCTCGGCATCCATGTGTTCCATAATAATTATTCCTTGATTCATCCATGCATATACATAATTGCTTCCATTCTTGTGATTCCATGTATATCCAATGGATACCAAAATTCTATCCTCATTCCCTGTCCATATAGATTGCTGACCTTCATAAGCATATCTCCATGATTTTTTCCTCTCATGATGATGTGGGTGTCTATATGGTGCCACCTTAGTATTACTCAACCTTATCAATATTTTCCTCTTTTTCCTTTTCCAACTTGTTTTTTATTAATTTTTTCTCTTGAGTAGAGAAATTATTTTTGAATTTTTCATCATTTTTTCCATCCTCTCCTTTTGATTTATCCTTATTCCCTTCTTCACCATCTACAAATTCATCTTCATGATCCAATTTTACATTACTTTTTTCTTTTCTAAGTGTGATATATTGCAATGTAATTTTCTTTCTCTTGTACCATAATTTTATGAATTTCTTTTACACATTAATATTAATTGTTCTCAAGCTCTCTAACTAAGGATATCTACGAACAATATCCATACCATCCATATTTAATGCATAAAAATCTGAATGTAAAACATATTTATCCATAGAGAGCTTTAAATCTTCAAAAACTTGAATATGCTTACCATCCACTTGAGCTTCCTTGATATGTTTTTCTTGCCACATGTATATTTTGAGCTACATCCATATTGATGAAGTTATATTTTCTACTAAGGTTTATGGAAACAATTACCTTTTTCCTTTGAATACACCCTTCAAACTGAAATATTGAAGCTTCCTTCCTTGGAGATGCACTATCATGTGTAACAACTTCATCATCAACATTTTCTTCTTCTTATTCTTCTTCTTCTTCTACTGATGCTACTGTTGATTCTTCTTCTTCTTATTCTTCTTTCGTTTCCCATCTGTCCATGAAAACGTTTTCCAGTTCATCCAAAGACCAATTAGACTTCTCCTTTTCTATCTCAGAAAACAAAATCTATGCTTTTTGACCACTAATTCACAACTTGAATAACCAAATATCTGATGGTTTAGATAATTTAACCCTAAATTTTTTCCACCAAACTCTAGCATCAATCCTTCCATCTCTCAAAAAAATCTACCATCCCCATGATCTACAAAACTAGGGTTTTAGGAATAGGACCCTTTTGATCAAACCTAGGAAATTATAACCCTTTAGGCTTGCGAGTTTTTGAAAATTAAAATCAGAAATCAAAGAACACAAACCCCAATTTAATTTTTGAGAGGTTTCTTCGAATATGTTACCATCAACCCAAAATTTTTTTTCCTAATTCATCATTATTCAGAAGATATAGATGCAACCGTAGAATTAGGGTTTCAACCCTAAAACGGACACAAATTTTGCAAAACAACTCTAAAAAATATGAAATTATGAGGGAATATCCCTTGAACTATGTTTCTAGTCCCCACAAAAAATATCTAAAAAATTCCAAGTCGATCTCAAGATATAGATGAATCACCAACATTAGGGTTTCATCCCACAAATTGCCCAGATCACTACTCTGATACCACTTGATAAGTACCTTGCATATAATAAATCAGTAAATTATAGAAGATAATGAAAAATAAGAGATATGTGTTGCCAAGATGCCCAAATAATCAATATATGTAGAATAATACCCTTAAGGTAGGGCAACACCATACAATGCTCCTTAAGGAAGGAGTAACTCCACAATCTCCCAATATGGGAATCCACTTTAAGGGGGACACCTCCAATAAACCTCTACCAAATAGAATAATCAACTCATACATACATGAACCTCATAATGATACTCACATCCTTTAAATAGGATGGGTAACACCTAATCCCAATGTAGGCCAACCCATTACCCAATATAATTAATTCCTATGTGAGCCCATGTAACTAACTAAGGGGATGTGTGCCACACGTCGACATATCCATCAACCCATATACATTATATTATCATATCCCATGTGAACCCATACATATAACTAAGGGGATGTGTGCCATCATTTCGGCATCTCCATCAGGACCCATATGCCCCCATTATGTGATTATCATAATCCCAAGGACAGACATAAATAGAGTCCAAGATCAAATGTCTTATTAGCTTGGCTAATATGAATGATGTCTAATTCTAAAGTATCCAATTGTGAGAGAGAAGGACCATTTGAAAGGAAAGCATTAGGATTGTATTTTAAAACCATGTTAGTTTGGAGGTCAGTTTAGAATTCTTGTGCATATGGGAAAAGTATGGTAAATGCACTTTAAAGAATTAGGAGCTAAGTAAACATGCTTTAGAATAGTTAAGCTAGGATTAGGCTAGTTAAACTCAATCAGCAAGTGATTAGAGATTTGTTGAGAATTAGGAGGGGTCTGGTTAATCATTCGTGACTGATAGATGGCTGAAGAAACCAATATAAGTGGTTTAGAGAGAACTAGGGAGGTTCTGAATGGGTCAGAAGTCTTGGAATGCCTAGCTAATAAGTATCGGTGTCGATATTATCCCAATTAGATGTGTCATTCTAGGAAGAAGACGACTGAAAGAATCTGTCGTGAATGCACATTTGAGTTTAGAACATAGAATGGGGAATTAACAATGTCACTTTTAATTGGTTGGAAACAGTCATGAAATTCTAAGTGTAAGCATATTTTAGGTGTCTACATTTTCCCCTGCTTTGAGGGTTTGTGCATAGGTGATGTCACTTCAAAGAAAGTAAACAAGCATAAAAAGTATAAATTTTTGAAGGGATAGAAGAAAAATGAGTATAATTAAGGATAAAGTTCCTTGGTTGTCGATGGGGTGATGAAATAGGTCGATTGATGATGAAAAAGATAAAGGAAATAGTAAGTAAAATACGATCATCTAGGAAGAAAGCTATAAAAGGAAAATGAGTATGGGGACAATCATAGGGGGAATGAGCTAAACATCAATGTGCTACCTGTTTAAAACGACTTTAATATCCATCAGACATATTGATCTAGTGTCATCATCAGTCCTTATTAAAATATAATGAAAAAAAGTGTAGTATGACATGAAAATCGATATACAAACAAATGTCTCTCGCTAAAAACACTAACTCCATACAACATACAAAATGAAATGCAATACAAGAAAGTACAAGATGCCTAACTCCATGAAACATACATAATGTAATGGAATACGAGAAAGTAAACAAGATAACCTAACAAAGAAACATATTGTAATGTTTTTGTTATCAAGCTTAAATTCCAACCTATGCAAATTCGACAAGGGTTAATGATGGTGCCCCAAGAAAATATACATGCAAGGGGAATAATGGAGGACACATGGGTCCAATGATAAAGCATTGTGTGCTACAAAACAATACCAAGAAACTTGTTGTGCCCCATAGTACATATGAAGTAAGCAACATAACTTTTTTTGATGGAGGTAGATTAAGATGATCGCGATTCGCACACATGAATAGGTGAAAACCAAAGAGAAACATTTTTTAGGATGATTTATATTTTTTTAATGTTTCTTGAAAAATATTTGAATGTTTTTGTGATTTTTATAACATATTTGAATGTTTTTTATTTTTCTAACATATTTGAATGTTTTTTATTTTTAAAAGTTTTCTGAAGCTATGTATAGGAAAATAAAAGAAACATAGATGCCTCAATGATAGATGGGATGTACAAGGGAATAATTCCACACATGTGCAAGAAATTGAAGATATGAAAATGCCGCCAGCGTTATGTGGGAGTATTCAAAGGAAAACTCTTAACATGCTAATGATGAACGAGGTATCAAGGCCAAGAAGAATAAGTTCAATCATGATGATGAACGTAATCCAATGAAGTTCTGGGAAGGAGCGAGGATTCTCCCAGAATAAGCTAAACTAAGAAACACATGATATAATGAAGTGACAGATTATTTTTGTGAAAGTGGACAAACTTATCCACACATATGTCCAAAAAGGCAATACCATACAAATGGATGTTCTAAACGAAGTAGAAGAATTTTTTTTTTATGAATTTATCTTAGAAGACTTGTGAAGAAAAATAGATTAGTCAAAGGCACAAATCATGAGACAAGATACATACTAGAGTAAGAGTCTGAAAAAGGTCTAAAAAATACACTTAGTAACATACTAATCCTTTTTACTCATAGAGATCCAGTGTGTGCACATGGAATTAAAGTACCTCTTGAATGGGAAGATTTGATAGACAATAAGTGAAGACACTATGCAATGTGTAGGAATGATTGATTTTGAAAGGTGATTTTTTGAATGAATGGTGGAAGGATAGTCATACATTTCTCTGTTTCCAGATAGACGTCCATGGCCACAACGAAGATGAATTTGATTCTAATCACAACATTTCTCTAATACCATCCATGCATCCATAGACCTAATAGATATTATTGGAAATACCCCAAGAGAGAAGTATATATCAATTTTTATTTGCTTTTAGCTTTTAAATTTTTTATTTTTTATTCTTTTTCTTTCTGAAAAATTATTTTAGCTCTCTGGATTATTTTTGACAAGGGGTTAAGAACCACTGATGGCTTGATGGAAGGATATAGAAGTGATTACGATGACAAAATTGGTTGGTCTGTCAACAAATATATCCAAAATTTATTCACAACAAGTTTATTATATGTTGATTGTGATAGGATCTCTAAGAGGTCAGTCATTCTTTAATTTACCATGGGATGATAATACCAAGGTCAAACGGATACCATAAAGATAAATGTCACAAAATGTCTGAAAATGAGCTAACAGAATTATCATCGAAGGGATGAAAATGGTAGGAATACTTCCAAAAGAAGAGCAAGAAAGGGAAGAAAGAACATCCATGTGTATTTGCAATTGCTGATTGTAATGTGTGATCTTTTTACCTTTGATTTTTTTCGATGTATTCTCAATTTTGTGTATTTTTTAATTTGTTTTTTATTTTTTAGATTTTTGATATTTTTGAATTTGTGTGCAAGGAAGATGTGCAAGAAGTGTAACCTAGGTGTGTGATTTTTTCACGTGTTGAAGCATGAGTTGAGATCAAAATCAAGGGTGTGATAGGTTGAGGAAAATCAACAAGCATTTGTGTAAGATTTTGAATCATTGAGAAGTGAAGAAAGAGCTAGATTGTGCAATTTGAAGACCTAGGGTTTGAGAAAGGATTTGGAAGAGTTTGGAGCTGAATATTTGGATCAATATCAGTTGTGGTATAGATCATATTTTCTATTTTCACACTTCATCAAAATCTTGTGTGATGATTCATATTCATGCAAGTCTCTTGTTCTGTGTAATATTAACAAGCTTTTAGGGGTTGGTAATACTTGTGGGGTTGGTGCCTCACTAAATAAATATATTTTGATGTGTAATATTAACTTGAGAATTTATTATGTGTAATATTAGGAAATTTTCAGTGGGTTTTCTTCCCCTTTAGGGTTTCCCACTTACATCTTGTGTCCTATGTCTATTTTCTTGCTCATGGTTTTTAACATGTGTTGTATTTGTTTGTGTGTACACATTAATTGATAGTTATGTGATTTTTTTTTAATAAGAAATCTGAAATATTATTTGAATTTTTATAAGGATTGATTCACCCCCCTCTCATTCCATTGTTCTTCAAACAATTTTTCTCAGAGAGAGCCCTTTTGGACAAGTATGAAAGCTTGAAAGGAGATCTTGAAGCACAAAATGGCGAGTGTTAGAGTCATAGGTAAAACAACAATGTTTGATGGAAAAAACTATGCATTTTTGAGGTTAAGGATGAATATATACATTATGTCACAAGGGTTTGATGTTTGGAATAATGTGTAATATGGCTATATTCTTCCTATAACTCCTATTACTACTCAATAAGAAAAGTATGAATATGAACACAATTCTAAGGAATTTAATGCTATCATTGAAGGTCTTGGAGAATATGATTTTGGTAAAAGTAATGTATTGTAAATCAGCAAAGGAAGCATGAGAGAAATTTCAAGTACTATATAAAGGTGACTCAAAGGTAATAATTTCTAAACTTCAAACCTTTAAAAATCACTTTGAATCTCTTAAGATGAATGATGAAGAGTCCATTGTTGCATATATACTTAGGGTTGAAATAATTACCGATAACATGAAAGGATTAGGAGAAAAAGTGATTTCTTAGAAGGTTCTAAGGTCACTAACTCCAAAAATTGATTATAAAGTATATAATATTGAATAAGACAAGGATTTGAATATTTTGAATATGGATGATTTACATGGTACCTTGACTCCTATGAAATGAGAATAGGTGATCTCAAACCAGCCAAGAAATAGGTTGCATTCAAATTTGAAATGAAGACTAAAATCAAGAAGGTTAAGGATGATGAATCTACTCTTGAGATTGAAAATGAAGAGCTCTTTGTTATTACGGCTAGAAGATTAAAGCTTGGATCTAGTATGTACAAAGGTAATCTTCATTACAAATGTTTCAAATATGGTAAGATAGGAAATTTTTCTATTAATTGTCCTCATAAGAATAAGAATGAAGATTATTATGAACACGAGCATGATAGTGATCATGAAAACAAGCAAAAAAATATGATGAGAAAGAAAATATTTAAGAAGTTTGATTACAAAATGGAAAAAAAGAGTTTTTATACAAATAAAGATGATAAATTATCTGATTTTAGTAGTGGTGTTTCAGATTCTGAATCTAAATCAGCTTATGAGGATATAGGAAATCAAGTTTTATTTATTACTAAAAATGAAAAAAATTCTTCTATTGATGAATCCTCTTTGTTAGGAGATGATATATCTAGTGATTGCAACTATTCTAGTGAAGATGATGAGGATGTGAAAGATGATCTTGAGGTAATTCAAAGAGAACTAAAACATGTTGAGAAAGAAAACAAGAAGTTGAGATTTCAGTCAAAGAGTATAAAATTCATATGTAAAAGCTAGAAGAAATGTACAAGTCTTAAACAAGCAAGCAAAGCGAGTCAGTCGGATTATTGGAAGAGAAGCTAAAGTATCTTATTTCAAGTTTACATGATAAAGATAGTTTGTGCTCAGAATATCAAGAAGATATAGAATTTCCTAAGGACTGAGTTACTAGAGGCTAGCAAGAAAATTGTTTCTTTTCAAAGGTTTGAGAAAGTACTAAGGCTCTTGATGATCTCTTGAGCAATTTGAAATCAACAGGTGATAGAGATGGTTTGGGATTTCAAATTTTAAGTCTCAAGAACAAATAAAGATGAAGCAAGAGGACCTGGTTTCATGTAAATGAATAATGGTGAACCAAACACAAGGAAGAAAAGAAAAATAATCTCATCAAGCACAATGAGAATACCAAGCCTATTAGGAAACCTAATGCCTCAAGGTATGAAAGAAATTTCAATGGATATTGTTATTCACATAATGCATTTGGTGATAGGGATAAGAGAGTGTAGAAGGTGTAGGATCCTAGATATTCATCATTCATGGAAAGACAATAGGAGTGAACTAATCTAAGAGTGTATTGTGCTAAAATTTCCATGGAAGAGAGGCCATGTTGTTAGATATTTCTTGAATGATCCACCCAGATAAGTTTAGAGTTTTCAAGAGGAAGAATTCAGTGGTGTGTTACAATTGTAACAGAGTTGGTCATGTTTCAAAGAACTTCTACCATGGTTTATCAAGGAAGTTTCAAAGAGTTCAAGGACCTAGAGTGCAAGGAGATGGATTTCAAAAGCCTAGAATGAAAAATAATAGTCAAGGAAGAGTGTGGGAATTTAAGAAGAGATCATAGTGTTCCACAAAGAGTAGATGTTTATGGAAGGATAAGGTATTACACAGGGTCATAGATCATAGAGATAAGATAATTATGGATATTACAGGTACCTAAGAGGGCTTGGGACCTCTTCAAGACCTTCTTTTAGGTCATTCATGACACTCATATACCTTTACTATGCTCTCTTGAAGGTGTAATAGTGAAAATGAATAAGTTAGGTAAGGAGGAGCTATGTGTAGGTCCAATGTGTGACTTCCTCCATGAGGTCAAGGTATGTCACTAAAATGGTCCTTTAGTATGTTCTTGATTATTCTATTAAGTTAATTGAGTATTTAATTGTCTACATTTTAGCCAGTGTGGCTCAAGTGTAAACATGTTTGATTATGCATACAAGTGTGTATTTTCATCATCATGAAGTATTGGATGTATGTGTTGTCTCAAGGGTTGATTGAGTTGTTATGTGGTCTCAAACATAATTCATAATGCCATGCATTTAATTGGGATTGTCTATTCTTGATCTATATTAGTGGTTGATTGTGTTGGTTGAGTCTGTGGTTTGTGAAGCTTCATATATTGTATGGGTCCATGTAAAAAGTGTATTATGAGATGTATCTTAAGTTGTAGTCATGTGTTTTTATTATTTTCATGATGTGTATGAAGCTATGAAGTTGTCTCTGAAGGTTTTTTAAAGGTCATCAATAGTCCAAAGTGTACTCTGGTCCTTTTTGAAGATTGTATTAATGTCATTACAAATTTCTGAGAATCAAGTTTGAGTCTATGGCTATTTAGATTTTGTGTCATGGGTCTCAAATAGAGCAGATGAATCTGAATTTTTTGAATGAATATTCACTTATATCATCTTGATTAATAGCTTGATCATTTAGTATGAAGGTAGATATTTGTGCAGTACATATGTAAATGAGATAAGGAAAACTATGAGGTGGATTCAGGTGTGTAAATGATATTCATACCTCCTAATCAGATCATATGATTACTCAAGGAGTTTAAGGTATGTTACTTTCAATTTTGGTAATCACATTTTGCATCCATGAAGACTAAAAAAATTGAGAACTCTCTGAATCTTCTTTGTGATGACTAATTTCAAGTATTCTTACAAAGTGGTATGGATGGAAACAGGGTTGTGGAGGTTCTAATGATGAAGGTTGAAGAAAATTCTTGTTAAATTGGTAATTGTCATATTGACTGTGTCAGGAGCAAACGATTCATGTGGTTTTAAGTCCTAATAATGTGTGTATTTCTAGGAATCTCTGTAAATGGTTTGAAATTGACATGATTGTGTTATGACTAGAAGACCAAATATGTGATGAGTAATCCTTGAAATATGGGCATGATTTACTTTAGGTAAGTCTTCAAGGGCTCGAATGAGTGAACTTATAATAAGAGAGTATCCTATATCAAGTATTTTTATCTTCATGAATAGAATATAGTTCAAATTTGTGAGTACATATTGATGCTTCCTAGGGTAGAAATCCGTGTTTGAATGTATTTAGTTGATGTGAAGATGATAGAATGCATTCTTGTGTAATCTTAGAATTTTATGTCAACCTATAAAGAGGTGTTGAAGTGTTCCTTGATAGATATTTGATGGGTAAAGAATGAAAAAAACTTAAAATCTCTTACAAAACCTTTTTTACTCATGATACCCTATTAATGATGAAGAAAATTAGAAAAAGATGCAAGATCAGTGAACTTAGAAGGAGAAACATGCACCTACAGCTATGAAATTTGTTTTGGGTATAATTCTTAGAGATTGTGGTCTTATAGAGTTACCATCAGTGTATAGGTAAAGACATTTCTACAGTAATAAAAAAAAATTGGACTAGAATCCTATAAGTAGTGAGCTTAAGGGACGTTCTCCATTGCTCCTAGTACCAATAATGAGCTCCTACAAGGTTTGTGAAGTATGTCCTTATCAGCATTGTTTGAGGTCTAAAGCTAAAAAATGGTATAGTGTTTAACCTTGAAAGGTTATGTATGTGTCTTGAAACAATCTGAGATGACCACTGGAGGTTATAAGCGAGTTATGTTAATGCTTGTTGAAACTTATGTATGATGGAGTGCTACAAGTGCAAAGGCAGAGTACACACTTTCTCAAGGTATGAAGGCTTATTTATGATACAATATTTCTGGTGTGTCTACCTTAAGATATCTTGATCTATACAGAAGATGAATTATGAGGTCTCATGACAGTGTAATAAGGTTGGTAGATAGACTCACTTGTTGAACTTTGATCAAGAAATGACAACATACAGGAGTTGACACTGACTGTGACCTATAGGAATAATTAGAAGTTATTTCAACATTTAACATTATTTTTGTTTTTAAGATAGGGGAATGTTTCTTAACATTGGTAACAAACTGTGAAAGTGAAAAAAATGTCTTCTTCACTTGTAATTAGTCATAGTAAAATCAATTGTAGGGTGGGAATTCAAGACGTGTTTAACAAAGTGCTACAGTGACATGAAGAAATTCCTCCTATAGGTGTAAGATGTTTCTCAAGTGCTAATAGGTGTGTATGAGCTCTTCACTAAAGTCAGGGGAGCAAATTTTTCTTGTTTCTAGATGGTATTATGAAGGTCTCAAATCATCTGAGGTATGTATGGAGTATCTACTTCAAATATTGTAAGTTATGTATCATTTATGCAATATCTCAGTCAAATATGTTTTTCTAAGGACTGAGAAGATGCTTTAGGACAGTGCCAAATGTGGTCAAGGTGGTATTTAGCCAAGATAGCATGGTAAGTCACACAAATTTATGTATTTGAGATATAAATAGTGGTCTAGAGTCCTAGGGGGGGTGTATATTGTGATGATTCACAACATGAATGACATGTTTTAGTGACTCAAAGTTGGTTAAAATTGCACTAAGAATTATTTTTAGGGATCATGAGTCTCAAACATGGTATGGTGAGTAAAGAATTTTCTAGAGTAGAGATTATTGCTAAGCCTAGAATAGTTAGAGTCTGGTTAAGAAAGATGGAGTGATAGTTTGTATGCTCTTCTCTGACATTTTTGGCACAATTCAAGGGATGCATGTCTCAGATCATAGTGGCTACAATGTTTCCATAAAGGAAAAAATAGAGTTAAAGGTGAAAGATGCAATGTTTTTACATGCTTAGGATGTGAAATGTGGTGTTTTAGCTCCAAATAATGGTAATAACATGTTTCTTTCATGCTCATTTATGATGTTTAGATGTTGTAGTATCTTGTCCCAGTGGGAGCATGGTGTTTGCATGCTTGAAAATGAAGGTGAAAATTAGTTTTAAGTGAAAAAATCAAGGTTTTGAGATTGTAAGAGACCATTGGTTAATATTTCTAACCAAAACATGATGTTATGAAGTTGTGGAAGGATGAATAATATGATGCTATAGGTATTCCTTATGTCATTAATGTAAAAATGGGGAGAAGTTCATGGTGTTTTCCATCAAGGATAAAGGGGGGAGATTGTTGGCATGTGGTTCTATTAGGTATCGTCATTGATGAAAAAACCACATTAATGAAAAATTGGATGCTATATTATGGTTTTATGATGATGATGTACATGATTCTAATGTGATGATTCAGATGTGTTTGTGCTGGTACATCGAGATTCAGTGAGGAGAGTGCTTGCTCTTGCAAACCTATTTAGTTGCCTAGGTGATGTTGCATGACAGTCATGAGATTCTTGGATGCTTGAGAAGAATTTTGACATAGTGGATAACAATGTTTGGAGGGTTATTAGACACTCACAATAGTGGCATGGTGCACATACAGGTGATTCACTATGTTACAGGTGCTCATTGGGAGTAGGTATGGTTTCTTGGAGGTGTGATAGTGTGATTTCGAGCTTTATGATCTCATGAAATCTTGAATTCAAGTATATCTATGGCATATCAGGCATGTTTAGGTCATTTACAGAGGTTTTATGATTGCGTTATTACATTCTTTCTTATTAACCCTAACTTCTATAGTGAGGAACAAACATGTAATCAAAGGAAAGTCGTAATGGCTGGAGAGGTTTTGTTCGGAATAATTAATTATGCATTGTATAATTAATTATTTAACTATTATTATTAATTAATTATTACATTATATTAATTATTTGTATAATTTTATATGGTTTTATTAACCATATTTGTTTTGTTATATTCACCGGTATAATTTTTATGTTGTTATAAAAATTATGTCTTCATTCATTTGTGCTTCCCAGATGTATTTTGGAAGCTACTGTATTTTAGTTTGTTGTTGCATAGTTACAACTTCATATTTATTTCTATACAGGTTATCCAATATGTTTGAATATTGTAGCCTGCTCTATTGTATTTTGATCCCATTGATTAATATATTTCACAGGCTTTCGTAACTGTTTACATTTTGTACCAGAGTTGGTTGAAGCTCCTAAAAAGGTTGGGAGAAAGGTTGTAAAGGAAAGAAAAGTCTTGGAGAAGAAACTTGCTTTGTCGAAGAGCCAATGTTAGCTCATGTAGCTTCCCAGACCTCCCTGTAGTCTCACAACATTTTGTACATTCTCCAAGTACATGGAAAAGATTTTTTTTTGCCTTGGTGCCCTCTACACTAGGAAAATTTGCTTCTAGAGAATTTTTTGGTTTAGACAAATCAGATTAAAAAATTAATTTTCTTCCCCATCTAGGGTTTTTACCTCTAAATTTACCGTTTTAGTTTAATTTTTGCTACAAATTGGAGGGGACTGTCAAATTGGAGGACTACCACTATTTTTTATTTGGAGGTGTTTCTTCCTGAGCTCCTAACGTGGTGTTGGCACTCCCACAGTGACCGAGTTGGGGTCTCCATTAGTCCATACCGAGATTCTTTTGGAATGGGTCAAGTGTTATTGCATTCAATTTCAAAGCACCTTCATGCATTAACAAACAAGTTTCCTAAAATCTACATTGGTAAGTTCTAAAATAGATCTGAGCTCATATTTGTGTGATGATTTTCCTTCATTCTCCATGTCCAAACCATCCCCTAGCACCATACCTACACAAAACCACACACACTGTTAGCAAACCTAGTAAGTCGCTGAGTCTAGTACCTCCATGCAAGATCCTGACAAAAACACCAAACAAAAAAATAGTGGTAAATGACTTCAATCTCCAAACGTGACACTTGTAAAATAATACACAATAGCATCAAATAAAACAAAGGCATGAATAATCCATATAAAGACATAGGTGATGGAGGGGTAAATCGGGAGATCAGATCTAATATTTATGCATGAGGAACCCTAAATGACTCTCCTTTAATGCACCCCGACACGTGGATAATCAAACACTCCACACACACTCAACCAAGTGGACTCCCTTGGATTATTCACATGTTTTCTAAAAGGTTGGTCATTTTTTTAATGTATTAAATATAATATACTTCATTTCATATCACAAGCACTCATAGAGCCTACGAAGATAAGTGGAATGACTTAGAAGCAGGAGGTGTAGGGTTCCACCCCTAACACAAAATTTTGCATTTTGAAATTTAGAGGCAAAACTAATGAAACCACCAAAGTTAGAGGTTACCAAAAAATTTAGTTATAGCTGAACCTGCTTTTAAAATTTTAGCTAATAGAAAAACCCTATTGTAGGGGAAAAAAAAATTTCTCCTAGAAATCATATTTTTTCATTTCAAACAAAATTTTCCAAAGGAAGACTGTCTAAAAAATTCATTTTGAGCTACTTTTTAATGATTTTTAGAATTGAGGGTTTATACTGGGCTCCGGATGCCACTAGGGCCCAAAAAACAAAAAAAAAATCCTACCATTCAATTTTTCCATATTTTTGAATGTAATTCAATGCTTTAGTATATCGTACTGATTTACAAGTTGCCATGGTCAAATGAAAATATTTTAACTACTCAAAAATTGGCAGAGATTTGTAATAAAAAATAATAAAAATTGGTTCTGAAACACTCACAAGATCCTAGATCTCATTCGCAGTGTTCAGTATATACAATGCCTCTGGGAAGCACATACAGATAAAGCCATCATGAGTACTACTACACTTAATGCCTAATATATCTGGGCATCGAACCTTTAAATCAATAGGGAGTAATAAGGTACATGAGATACCATCTCTTTAGAAGGATACAGACAAGTGTCCTCACTACCTAGCAGGAAAACAACACATTCATTCAAGAAGAGTACATATCGAGCTCATGGTAAGCTTGATCTAGTTCATACCGATATTTACAATCTGATGTAACCAAGTCATTCTGGATTTCAGTACTTCAGTCATTCTGGATTTCAGTACTTCATACTTTGTGTTGATGAATATTCAAGAAAAATGTGGAGTTTTTGTCTTCACAAGAAAAGTGAAGCTTTTGAAACTTTCAAAAGTTCAAAGTAGCAGTTGAGAATGAAATTGGTTGTCACATCAGAACTCTCCTCTCAGATTGAGGAGGAATTCACAAGTAATGAGTTCAAAGACTACCTACAAACTCATGGGATTCATTGATAAATTTCTCCTCCACACACACCATAACAGAATGGTGTTGTTGAGAGAAGAAATCACATTATCATGGAAATAGTGTGATGCATGATCGATGACTCTAGACTTGCAAAGAAATTATAGGTAGAGGAAGAAAAGACATCAATGTATTTGTTAAATAGAGTGACCATAATTTCTCTTGATAGAGTAACACCCCAAGAAGCATGATCAAAGCAGAAACCATTTATTGCACACCTTAGAGTATTAAGGTGCAAAGTAAGTATGCACATACCCAAACAGAACAAAAATTAATTGAACATGAATTCATAGAAATTCATCTTCATTGGGTATAGTTAAGAGACTCTTGGGTACAAATTGATGGATCTAAATACCAAAAAAGTCTACACCAGCAGAGATGTTGATTTTTTTGAGAAGAAGGAAGAAAGGTCTCCTCCTCCTGACTCACTTGGTGTAGATTCTTCACCAGTTGTAAAAATTGAAGCTGATGTTCCCACTAATGATGAAAGTGATGATGGTGTTGATTTTATAGAACCACCACCCATGGGAATAGTTTAGTGTATGCCCAAGTGGTGTACTAGCACATTACAAGATGTAAGAATGGATGCTCCACTAGATACATCCACCCGATTACAGACTCACATTAAAGAAATAGAAGAAGTGAACTTTACTTTGATGAGTAGAGTTATTGAGTTTGATGAGCCCTCTATAGTCCAGGAAGCCCTACATTCAAAATCTTGAAAAGATGACATGGACTCTGAATATCAGTCAGTAATGAAAAAAAACACTTGGTAGCTTGTCTATCTTCCACTAGGGAAGAAACCCATTGGATGCAGATGGATATTCAAAACAAAGTATAAAGTAGATGGGATAGTGGAAAAGTGCAAAGCAAGAATTGTAGCAAAGGGGTATGCAAAAAAAAAATAAGGCATTGACTATGAGGAGACATTTGCTCCCACAGCTAAGATCAAGAAGATCAAGATGATCTTTTCTCTAGCTACATAGTTTGGTTGGAAAATGTCTGTGAAGTGATATGGCTACATCGCATACTCGAAGGACTTGGAATACCATAAGACAAACTGACCACCATGTATGTTGACAATGAAGGTGTTCTTAAACTTGTTTGGAATTTAGTGTTTCATGAAAGAACAAAACATATTAAGTATAGGTTCATTTCATATGCAAACATGTGTTGAAGCACAATATATAGCTTACGTTATATCCAACAGCTGAACAAAGAGTATACATCTTCACAAAGTCACTTACATGTGACAAGTTTGAGTTGTTTAGAGAGTTCCTCTCCCCATCTCTTGAGACAATGCATAATTAAGGAGGGGAATGTTAGGTTAATTATTATTTACCTATATTAATTATGCATTAAATATTTATTAGGGTATTTATTTATTGTTTATATGGTTATATTTAATCATAACCATCTTATTGTTTGTATTCAAACAATACGAGTGTTGTTATAATGTTTTAACAATATAATTGTTTTATTATATTTAATATTGGTTATGCTTCCTAGATTACATTTTTGGAGGATTGTATGAAATAGTTTGTTATTGCACCTGTGCAACATACCTCCATGTATGTATTCAGTTATAAAATACCTATAAGTATTGCAGTTCATTTCAATGTAATCCGATTGATTGAGTTTAATATAATTTATCAGGATTTCACCCTTGTTGCTCAATTAACACCTGAATGATTATGTTTTAATGACAAGGGTTAAAAATGGCTCCCCAAGAAAGGATACTTACAAGTAGAATAATAGAGGACCCAAGTAGTCCCATGAAAAGAATTCGTGCACTATGCCATAGTACTCAACAACTCATTGTTGCATGGGAGTACTGACATAGTAAGCAGGTCAACTTTATTAATGGAGGTCGATTAAAATTATACATGAGTTGGTTATGACAAGAACAAGTAAGAACCTAAGAAAGATGTTTTTGTAGGAAAAATTTTGATGTTTGAGGACAATACATTTGATATAGGATTCAACTACGTACATACCATTTACCACTTTTTGTAAAATTTTGAATTTTACAATTTTTTGGATTTTGGTGAATTTTTCCCAATTTTTTGGATTTTTTAATGATTTTACCCAAAAAAAAATTGAATTTTTTCAATTTTAATGGTTTTTACAATTATGAAAAGTTCTAGAAGAAACTAGAAGAAAAATTTATTTTCTAGGGAATTTATGATTTTCGAGAAGTTTTCCAAAGTTATGTACAGAAAAAAGAAGAAACGTGGATGCCTCCAGTGACAAATGGGATGTACAAGGGCACAATGCCCGCATATGTACAAAAAGGTCAAGATGAAAAGTTTCCCATAGTGTTATATGGGAATATATAAAGGAAAACTCTTCACACATAGAAGTTAGATCAGGGCCACTATGGATAAGTTCAACATGATGATGAACTTAAACTAGTGATGTGCTAGGAAGGAGAAAGTATGCCCCACATGTTAGATGGCCAAGAAACACATGATAGAAAGAAATATAAGATTATTTTAGTGAAATAAGGGACAAAGTTCCCCTCAAACATAGTAAATAGGAAATATTATACACATGTATGTTCGAAATGAGGTAGAAGAACAAAAAATTTTTATGAAAGGATATGGAAAGTGTAGCTAAAAGACCCACGATGAAAAAGGTGACTAGTGAAAAGAAAAAATCATGAGACAAGATACATACTAAAGTAAGAGTCTGGAAAAGGTCCAAAAAAAGACACTTGGTAACATAGTAATCCTATTTTACTCATTGAGATCTAGTGTGTTCACATGGAAATTTATTACCTCTTAGAGGGAATATTTGATAGACAACAAATGAAGACACCCTATCCAATGTGTAGGAATGATTTATTTTCAAGGATTATTTTTTAATGGATTGTGGAAGGAGATCCGTACAATTCTCTATTTCCATCTAGGAATCCATATCCCTGACAAAAATGTATTTGATTCTAATCACAACATTTCTTTACTATCAGCCATGCGTTCATAGTCCCGGTAGAGATTATTGGAAATACCCCAAGAGAGAGTTATATATCAATTTGTTTTTTAATTTTTAATTTTTTCTTTTTAATTTGATTTTTTTACCTTCTAAATATTTCAGATCTCTTGATTTGACAAGTGGTTAAGAACCACATATGGCTTGATGGGAGGATGTGGAAGTGATTCTGATGAAGACATTGGATAGTGTCAACAAACACATCCAAAAATTCTTCACAACAAGTTTATTAGATTAAGATAGCGATAGGATATCTAAGAGGTCATTCATTATTTAATTTACCAAGGTTATTAGAGACCAAGGTCAAACAGATACCTTAGAGATAAATGTCACAAAATGTGTATGAATAGTCTAACCAAAATATCATCGAAGGGATGACAATGGTAGATGAATTGCAGAGGAATGGAAAGAAAGGGAATAAATAACATCCATGTGTATACAATACCTAATTATAATGTTTGATCTTTGTACCTTTGATTTTTTTGTAGTGTTTTAATGTTTTCTCATTTTTATATATTTTTGAATTTTTAAGATTTTGGGTAATTGGGACTAGTCAATATCAATCTGTGTGATAAGATCCAACAACACTGTTTTTTATTTACTTAATAAGGGATATTAATTGTGTTTTCTTTTCAAGAGTCATATTATCTCCAATTTCGATGATCATAGTGATATCATACCGGGAAAATTACTACTATTTATCTTGAAATATGGATTTCATATGTGGGAGTTGAGTTCCCTATCCATAATTTTATACACTTTGCACCATACTTGATGGTTGTGTTGGTGTGCATTCTAGAATTGCATTTTATTCTAAAATTAATGTCTTTTTATTTTTTGGGGAGATTTAGAGCTCTTGGAATTTTTGATCTTAGCTTGATAAAGAATTTTTTTGGGTTTCCTATAAGCTAATACGTGACTTGTATGATCTTGAAAAGTGGGAGAAGAAAGTGGATGTTTAGACTTGATGTGAGAAATGATGGTAGGATTACCACAATCATTTATATAAGGATAATGTGATGGAAGAAAAGGATACATTCCAAAAATTGAAGAGGATGGGATACCATGAGATGTCCCATAGACTGAAGATGAAGGGCTACTAGGAGGTGTCCCAAGTATAGAAGAGGATGGGGTACCAACAAGTGTCCCATAAAATGAAGATGAAGGACTACTATGATGTCGCCCAAGTATAGAAGAGGACAGGATATGAGGAGGTGTCCCATAGAATGAAGATGAAGGACTACTAGGATGTGGCCCAAGTATAGAACAGGATAGGCTACCTAGAGGTGACCCAAAAATAGAAGATAAAGAGCTACTAGGACGTTTCCCTAAAATAGAAGTTAACAGGATACCAGGAGGTGACCCAAAAATAGTGTTAGCATAGGTTATTATTTATCCTTTTTATTTATTTATTAGGATAATTATTAAACTTGTGTTATCCCTACACTTTTTGGGTTAGCTTGCTTATGTGTACTAGTTGTGTGGAGTTAGGTTACTAGTTGTGTTAGTTAGCTTCTCAGTTATGTGGATTTAGCTTACTAGTCTTTTGGAGTTAAATTAACTACCACTATCGGTTAGAGGGAGTTCTTCACCACTAATTTAGGTAGTAGTTACACTTCCCTCATATATGTACATATTTCTAATTGAATAATTCAAGTCATTGTATTGTAATGTATTGAGCATTATGAATTATGATGGATTTCCATATATGGTATTTTAGCTCTTCTATTTTGCAAATCTAATGTGGTGTGCTATTATAATATGAGATCGCATCTTGGAACAATATTCTTATCATTCCTTTCATAGTATCAGAGCTATAAATGATGTATACATCCATCTGCAAGTTTTTATTTATAAGAAAGGGTTTATTATTTTCATGTATTTGGAATTTGTTAGAACTTTTTTGCAACATGAATTTTTATTCATAACAGAGTGCGCCATTAGATTTGTAAGGTTTAAAAACCCTAGAATCGACTGTAAAATAGACCATGTTTTGAGACAGTAAAATCTGGGCATTTTAAAGGACTTTTGGCAACATTTCTCCAAAAAATATGTACAATTATGTACAGACATATTTTTTGACTCAAAAATTATATCATATTTCTAGGTTTTTTGAGAAACTTTATAGGTTTCTCTCTGTTTTTTGATATAGGTGCCAGAAAAAGAGATATTTACAGTCAAAGTTTAAACTGACAATTATAATTTTTTGGTGCATTCTTTTATCCATTAGATATAAGCGTGTACCTTCCAGATGCATTCTTTTACCCTATGGATATTTATATTTTGGATGTAGTCTTTTATCCACTGGACGCAGATGTGTACCCTCTGGGTGCATTCTTTTATCCATGAGATATAAGCGTGTACCTTCTGGGTGCATTCTTTTAGCCTCTGGATGTTTCTATTTTAGATGTAGTATTTTATCTACTAGATGCAGATTTGTACCCTCTGGGTGCATTCTTTTATCCATTGGATATTGACGTGTACTCTATGAATGCATTGATTTACCCTCTAAACATTTAGGTATTGGGCATAGGATTTTATCCTTTGGTCACAAGCCTGTATCGTGTGGATGAAATCTTTTACACTTTGGACATTTTGGTATCATGTGTACCTTTTATAAAAAAACATCAGCATTAAAATATTATTTTAATAACAAAACCTTCTAGAGCTCATAACGTTTGATATGTAGCTCAGATTAAGGTGATTTTTTTTAACTTGTGTATTTTTTTGAAATACACACATTGGTGATATTTTTATACACATATTTCAAAGGTAAAAGGTAATTTTACTCATTGTAATATTTACATGCACTCAATTATAAACTGCCAAATTTGGGAAAGTGTTGTAATCACTTGTGGACGTAATTTCGGTTAAGCCCGACGTCCTAAACTTTTGGGTGTTGCATTCTTGTATATATGGGTGTATATGTATATATCTCTCTTGTTTGTTGAGATATTTTCGATCTTTATTTTTTACTATTTTTTTCCATGTTGAAAATCTCTCTTATGGGGGAGCTATTCTAGTGAATCCCAATGTTGGTTTGTTAGTGTTCGAGTAGTTGATTTTGGCAACCCATACAGATCTGTGGTGTCACTCTACCCATTCAGCAGTATGGGAGGGTGTGGTATTGATATTTATTCTTTGGGTTTCATGTCCTTTACTTATTACCTTGGCTTTTCTTGGATCATGGCACTCATATTTATTTGGATCTCGTGTCCTTGCCTTACTAACTTGGTTATTATTCTTGGATCGTGACACACCTATTTG
This sequence comes from Taxus chinensis, assembly GCA_019776745.2. Taxonomy (NCBI): domain Eukaryota; kingdom Viridiplantae; phylum Streptophyta; class Pinopsida; order Cupressales; family Taxaceae; genus Taxus; species Taxus chinensis. Next base: position 45,200 of record JAHRHJ020000283.1, on the reverse strand, counting down.
TAGCAGTTGATCTTCCTTCTTTGGATTTTGTGTCCTTTCCTTATTACCTTAGATTTTCGTGGATTGTGGTGCTCCTATTTATTTGGATCTCGTGTCCTTACCTTGTTGTCCTTGGTTAGTTCTTGGATCGTGGCACACCTATTTTTAGCAATTGATCAAAATAAGGTTTGGTGTTTTTTTTTTGTACACTTTTGATATCAGTCCATTGATAGTATCCTTGCATGGAGCTATTCTTTTAAAGCCCAGTGTCAGTTGTTTTTGAGTTCTATGATCGAGCAATGGATTTAGACCACAGTGCGCACCAAAATTCTTTCAGCATTGTATACAAGTTTTTGGATCCAAACTTCTTAGGATATATTGGAGCAGGGATTTTTCTCTCTCTAATTTATTATTACTAGTTTTGGTTACCTTGTGGTGTCCAATTTTCCCAACCATTGTACGTGGGTTCCTCATCAGGCCTTTTTGTCTGGGACCCACCTTTGTTTTTCACCCACCTAAGCTATGTCTTATGGGAGGGTTGGTAGTGTAGGTTATTATTTATTCTTTTATTAGAATAATTCTTACACTTATGTTATCCCTACACTTCTTGGGTTAGCTTGCTTAAGTGTGAACTAGTTCTGTGGAGTTAGCTTACTCAATTGTGTTGAGTTAACTTACTAGTATTTTGGAGTTTACTTAACTACTAGTATCAGTTAGTGGGAGTTCTTCACCACTAATTTTTGTAGTAGTTGCACTTCCCTCCTCCTATATGTACATCTTTCTTATTGAATAATTCAATTCATTGTATTGTAATGTATTGAGCATTATGGATTATGATGGATTTCCATATATGGTATTTTAGGTATTTTGTTTTGCAAATCTAATGTGGTGTGCTATTATCATCTGAGATCGTGGCTTGGAAAAATATTCTTATCATTCCTTTCAAATAGATGATGAAGGCCTTGTTAGAGGTGGCCCATATATAGAAGAGATGGTTTATAGCAGGTTCTTGAATCTGGTGGTGTTTTATCACCCTCAGGTGATTTACTTGTGATTCAGGAATCTCATGATAGGTAAAGCATGATTGGGTAATCAGACACTCCTTGTTGGTGCATCAATGCCTTACCCTTAGAGTATATTCCTTTTTCATGAAATGAATTCTATCCTTGAATCCCCTGTGAATAGCATTAGAGTATGGTTCACGATTAGCAATGACTCTCTACAGGTCTGGATCTAGTTGGCACTAGGTTAGGAAAGGAATCAACCTATTCCCCACAGTACATGGAGAGTCTCCCATTTCACAATAGGATTATTTCTGACAACCTTCTAGAGGAATAGACTCCATGTACCCCTGAAAAATCACATTGATTACCCACTTAATCACTATGTAATGCATTCAGGGGTAGTATGTGATTTTGGTTGACAATAAGAGGTTGATCATGGAAACACAAGTAGGTCCTAAATCATTTGTGATGAAGATTGGAGGAAAATGTTTGATGTTCTCAGATGTGGGGAACGTCTAGACCTTATTGTTTCCACAATGTAATTGGATAGATGCATCGAAAAGATATCTTAAGAACATTATTTCTTAGTGAATTTTTCTATGTGGACACAAACATTCGATCTTTCTAACATGGATGAATATAAAATAAGGCATGATCAAAATGACATAGGGGCCAAAGAGTAATTTGATTTTAATTGATAGCCAATAATATGAGCTTAGAGATGACGGATATCTTGTATTGTCATTTTTCATTTATTGGAATTAAGAATGTGGCTTTGAAATTGCTATGGAATAGGTTTTCCTAGAGGATCAACACAATTATGGTATATAAAGAGAGTCATTCATCCAAGCAGTGATATTGTGATGTAAGTGATCGAATTAATGATTGATTATGCAAGATGGGAGTTTCACATCAATATTCAAAGGGGGATGATTGTTTAGGCCAATTAAATGGGCTTATCAAAGTCAGGATGTAAGACCATGATTCATGATTCAAACTGGATGTTTAATTGGTGTCAATTTTGACGTCACACTATGATGTTAGTTCAAGACATTAAGTCATGGGAATTTCATATGGTTTGGGAAGTTTATTGTAGAGGAATAAGGTTGAGTGAGCTCAATTCAACTATTTGAGATCATCTAGAAATGTTGAAGGAATAGGAATTCATGATGTCATAATTTGGATTAGAAGGTGTATTTGAGAGTGAATCATAATCATTCGGATTGGAAGCTCATCAAAATCTCATCCATTGAATATGAGATGAAGGTGGGGAAAGGGGTAATTCTAAAAGGCTTGTTTCTATCCCTGAAGAACCAAAAGGTTTAGTTATGATGGGAACCAATCAATTTTTTATGAGAATGGCCTAAGTACCTATGGTGGTCCCTATTGTTCCTAAGTATGAGGAACCATGTGAATAGGTCACATCATTGGTATGATTGCATTTATAGGGTCCTTAGAAAGCAAACAATGATTGAACTCCTGTCAGGATGGAAGCAAATTAAGTCTATGTCAATTTCAGGTAAGCATAATGACAACCATTATCTAGATATTTTGCAAATATAGGCCCTAGGGACTATCTCAAGTGATTTTCCAATGACAGGTCAACATAAATAAACATCGTAATGACACAATTGAATAATAACAAGGTTTGGACAATATACAAGTTACAATAGTGAACCCAATGAAATGTCCTAAATAAGTAATCAGTTTGATTTACATAGATAAAGGTAAACATCATGACAAGAAGTACGTTAACACCATGTATAATTAATCATGAGCCAAACCTCAGATCATTAGAATATAGTTACTTAGCTACAATTATCCAATTTTTAGAAGCATAATGAGGTGATCAATCAAGATGTCACCACTTAAGTTGAACGTTTAAAATAAAAGTGCATAACTGAAACCCTAGCTAGGAGTAGTTTACTTGACACGATCCACTCAAAAGTTATACTAATAACCTTTTTTAGAATAGTCAAGGCCTAAATTCCGAAAAGTTTTTTTGTAGATGGAATAACAAATAGCCAGTATGACACCAGACAAGGTATGTTAGATAGTTTAACCAAATATTTGAGCAAGACGGGAGATATTTTAGTTTCTAAAATGAGTAATCATGATGTTAACGCAAATGTAACCTCAACACTGACACTTTCCAAATCAAGGAAATGCTTAATTAAAACTAAGTCAAAGTATACAAGAATTTGTTATGATGTGGGCAGAATAACAATACAAGTGTAAGGATACTTAAGGTGATGTTTACGAGTGGAAACAAACGTAAGTGCCAAATTGTTGACTCTTTATGAATGACTAGTTAGTGGGGTAACAACGCAAAGAAATTCTAAGTAGAATCAATGAAAATATAGCCTATCTATGACGAAGATCTACATGGGAGTTCAGAGACAAATTACTAGAAAGATGAAGACCTGTACCATATAACACTTTCAACGTTTACATTTATGTTTGTAAGGACAAGTGTTTCACCATTTTCTTTAACTTTTCTTTAAAATGATAAAAATAGATAAGGGTAAGGGCCAAGGAGGAATACCTGTTAAATGCTGGTCGGTTGATGGTTGTTGCATGCATTCTGACTTCTTGATCCACAGCTGAATGTGAGAGCTTCCTTTTGGCTAGGAGGAACTACCTGTAATAGAAAACAAGACCACAAAAAGATAGTTAAATGATATATGACAGTGGACTACCTAGCGTATGCTAGTTCTGGGAAGTGTGATACTTCCTAGATGGTTGTCAATCCACTGTTTAAAACAAGTTAATGCGAGAAATAAAAAAATTCCTACTATAGTTGATATGATTTAGGTATCTCATTTAAGTACAATAATAAAATCCAATCACAACAGGCTAGGCTATAGTTGATCTGAGAGGTGAGGTAGTTGTCAAGGTACTGGGACTGGTCAGGGTCTGATTCTGGGTTATTTAGGTCAACTGGTAGGGTGATTGTTGGGTCTGTTCTTGGTCAAGGTATAAAACATAGAGACCGATGTCAATCGGGTATGACCGATACCAGTTTAGGTAGAACCAATGGCTGTTGTGGATAACCAACATCAGTATGGTTGAGGTAAAATAAACTCAAATAGATTAAATGGCATGGGTGATCTGAGGTCAAATAAAGTTTGGGAGAGTGAATGGGAAGGTTTGTAGAGGTCTTAGGTATGCTCAGAAGTATACAATAGGTGAGGATAGGTGATTTGGTGATATGGGTGAAGGGATATTTGAGTTCACAGGTAAGTGGGTGATGAAGCAATAAGCATGCAAATAATAGAATAATAACAGGAGTAATAAATGATTACTAACTGAAATAAACCCTACTGGTTAGGACTATACTTACTGTGTTAAGGATCTGATAGCTGAGTGGTGGAGGTGGTTGATCAGAGAATACATGTATGGTACTGTAGTGGTGATTTCCCAGAGTGCTCCTGTGAATGCAATGGCTCTATGATTGATCTTGGTGATGGTTTTGGATGTCTGGATGTGTAAAAGGATGCTTGTTTCACTTGCATGCAGCTCTGATCTCCTTTCTTGCTCTTCTCAGAATGTGCTAACCTCAAAACCAAGGCTGTTTGGGTGAATAAATGGTAACTGATGACGGTTCCGGGTTGATTGGTGTCAGTTAAGGTATGATTCCCTAGGTTTACTAAAATGGGAAGATCTTTCTAATTTCTTGGGCCCAGTTATTTTATTCTCGTGGATTAGAACAGAAGTTCCCTTCTAGTGAGTGGGAATGTAGTTAGAGAGATTTTAGGGATTGATTCTAGGGTTAGACCAAATCTTAGCTCATTAAGGCAAGTAAAACTTAGTTATTAGTTAGTTATGGAAACATGCCAAGAATAGGTCTAGGGTGATGTGGCTGGGTGAGGTGTCTAGGTGAGGTGGAAATTAGCTTAATTAAAATAATGAAGTAATGAATATTGTGAGGATATGTATTAATTTAATTAAGTTAATTAAATTAATATTAATGTGGGGTGGAAGGGGCCATGGTTAGATAAGTATGCTTGAGTTGGTTATTTGACAAGGGACCAAGGGGAGTGTGACCTAATTTTGGTGTCTACATTTTGCCCCTTTTTGTTGCGTAGCTTGTATTGGTAAGCGACACTGAAAAAAATAAGATGTGGTTGCCCCATGTGTGGGTGAAGGTGATCCCCCTCAAACTAGGAATTGATGTGGTAGAAGATAGAATCGGTGAGTGGTTTGATAAAAGGTGAATGTTATGAAGAGGAAGGTGCACAAAGAGGGTAATTGAGTAGTCTAGGTAATGGATTAGGGTCAAAGGTAGCAATAGCCAAATGCACACATAGAGATAAATTTTGGCACGGTACCAGGTTGAAGAGCATGCAAACTCTACATCATCTAAGGTCGATAAGTGTATCCAAACAAGGTTGAAGTGATTCCAGTATCTAAGGTATAGGATATGGTGCAGAAGCACAATGTAGGTTAGGTGCAAGAACATTTAGGTATATTCTAATGCACCAAAGGTTGGGTCAGGAGAAACAACATGACAATAGGAAAGGTAAGGTCATTAGGTAAAACAAAATGGATAACAGTGTCATAGGGTATAGCAAGCACAAGGGTTCAAAGGTCACTTAACAATGTTCCAAGTCTAGGTAGCTAGGTTACGACATGGGTAAGGCTGAGGTATGGGTAAAATAACATGTCCCTAAATGTAATGAAGGATAGGTATAGGTAATGTAGGCTTGGAGGTAGGTTGTAATAAAAATGGTTAAGGTCAAACGGTGGAGGGGTTGGGTAATTTGTGGGAAAAAATAGGTAAAAAAGAATTATAAGTGAAATGATAGGTAACTGACATCGGTTTAGGTTTAACCTTCATCATTTTACTAGGGTACGATCTGACCGATGTCGGTTGGGTTGGGTTGGGTATTTAAAAAAAGAAATCCATGAAAAGGGGATTCAATTTTACGTTTTGACTTTTGGGAAAACGAGAGAGCACAGAACCTTTCTTGACTTTGTGAGAGGAAAGTACAAGGTATAGTACCTGGTTAAGGTGGAGAGATCAGGTTGGTTAAAGGTAGTTGGGTCCATGAGATAGGTGTGGAGGATTTGATTAGAGGTCAAGAGTATTTGTGTTGGTGATTTATACATGGCCGAGGTAGGAGAAGGTTCGGGTGGGCCACCACTTTAGCAACCAGCCGTACCACCACACCGGCGACACCGAGATGAGGTAGGAGTCTATCCCGATCCTTCCCTTTTAAAGTAGAAAAATGTGATGTGGGTATGAGTTTCATGGGTAGGAAAAGATAATGAAAGTGGTGGTGAAAATTGATGCAATGAGGGAGGGAGGAGATTCTAGGTAGGGTAGATAGGGATGGGTAGGGGTTAGGTTAGCTTTTGGTAGGGTAAAGTAGGTGTATAGGTTGGATTTGAAGAATTTTGGAAAAGAGGGGAGGGGTTTTGCGTGTTTGCCTTTGTGATAGTGAACGACATTAGTCAAGTGTTTTCTGACATCGGTGGTATTTTGGCCAGCATTGGTCTAGAAGTAGGTGACCAATGATGGTCGAGGCTGACTGATGGAAGTCAAATTTTGGGGAACATAGAGCAATAATGAGAAAAGGTAAGTAGTGAGGATATTTTGGGTGTTGTAAAGATAGGTTTCATGAGAGAAAAGTATGGTAATAAGTATAAATGACATGAATAGATTAATTTAGCAATGGGTAATATGTAGGGTGGGTGGAATAAGTAATGAGGGTTGGAAATGAGGTTTATTAGGTAAAAAGTGTGTTTGGTATGTGGGGGTTCTAACAATAGCATTTTTTTGTTAGATACATGTGAGGGATTAGCTACAGATGCGGGATAGGGTACCAACTTTATTGCTAGATGTCTGAGGAGATGTGACTAATGAGAAGTGGAGGCATGTGACTAAGGTGGGTCTGATTGGGATTTGGTGTTATAGGTGCATTTTTCGTAATCTAATTTTGATTGTTTCTCTCATCAATAGATGGGATTCCACAACCAACACATTCTATTTACCGATAAGGGAGATGACCATCACCTTGGAGGACCTTTATATTATTTTACGGCTGTTGATAGTAGGGGCATAGGTGTTTTTGATTTTGTCAGAGGCAATAGAGGAGTTGATGCTGACAGTATCTAGGGAGGGGATGGTGAAGATGAGGTTTCATAGAGCCAACTTGAGCTATGGAGAGATGTACGTAGCCCATCCTAAGGAGATGAGGCTAGTAGTTTTAATTATGGAGGTAGTGTGTTGTTTCGCACTACCAGATACAAAGGGTGGGAGATTCCTACAAGCACTGATGGGAGTCCTACATGATATGATGGAGGAGAGGACTTGATTTTCATGGGCACCTGCATATTTTTTATAGCTATACTGGGAGCTATGGACCTACGGAAGATTAAGGAGGTTCATCTTATGTTATACATTTCTGCTTCATTGTTGGGGATACGAGCACATTATGTGTGTTGATCTGATTGGGTTGCCCTGGCTAGATGTCTTTGACCCAGGTATGGTCTGGGTTGGGTATAAGCAATGGGTTCTAGTTGGTGGGGTGCGGCATGGGACTAGGGCTACACATGATGTATCTCACTACAGGTAGATACTAGAGGGCTTGTTTTGGGTAGACATCATTTGGAGGCCATATGTGGACTTTCCTTCATACACGTAGATGGCCACGGAGTTAGACGAGCTACAATTGATCTGATGGATAGAGGGGCACTGTGTAGGAGAGCACGAGATGATACCTGTAGACAAGGTTAGATGATAGTTTGGGTTGCCGTAGGATGTACTTCCACCATTCCCACTATATAAGAGAGATGATGTGAAGAGGACTATACCTCTACCATAGTTGACGGTGCCTATAGGAAAGGAGGAGCAGGTGGTTAACCGATGGATTGATGATGTTGGAGTTATAGATGGGTATAGATAGTGGTGGGAAGCACATCTATGAGCTGTACCACCGAGGTCGGGGTAGCCATACTTGGCCACCATTACAGTGTAGAGTGACACCCACCAGGGGCAGGTGGTGACCCTAGTTACATTGTTGGGGGTAGTGCAGAGACAGTTGACAGAGGCACATGTGGCTTCTTTACAGGTATAGGTAACTACTTTACAGGCACAGATAGCAAGTTTGTAGGGCCATTTGGCCATTGCATAGGTGCAGGTTTTGGCCTTTCAGGCCTAGATATAGGCAGTGGTGGGATAAGGACAGGGATAGGGTCCCTCATTACAGGTACCAGTGGGACAGGGTCCTGAGAGGCAGTAACAAGGGACGAGACGAATGGGTCCACTAGAGTTGATACGTATGGCCCAATTCAGAGATGCCTTAAGAGAGGCACAGTATTATCAGGATCATTTGATGGCCTCAGGGATAGGTTTCCCATGCTACATAGAGTATAGAGCACAACAAGCTTTGAGTGAGAGGACCAGGTCTCGTACGCATAGTGGAGAGAGTATAGGGGCCACCAAGCCTTAAGACAGGGTCAGGACAAGGCTACCAGTTTATGGAAGCTAGATCTAGGTGCGGTACAAGCCAAGGGCAATCTGAAGCCCATGGTTGGTGGTGAGATGCTATCAGGATGTTGCATGGGAGTGAGGGAGGAGGAGGAGACAAGTGAGACAAATATTAGGTGGGGTGATGATTAGTCACCGAAGATAGGGTGTATATACATTTTGTTGATATATATATTAGCCTGCATGCTGAAGAAAGTGAGGATGTACAAGAATTTTTTTATATTTTTTGACAATAGACCGGCCTGCGTGCCGAAGATGGTGATGATGTACATGAGGGTTGTTGAGATTTTTGTATTCATTTTTATCTTTGTACATATGTATGTATACATAGACATCGTGATTTAAATATGATGATATTTATACTATGAATGGTGTACTTGTCATAATTTCCATTATTATTTGTGTGCATGATGGAAACTAGGTGAATTAAGTATGATGAAGTCAGGGTCATGTAGGCATGGTGGAGTCAGGTTGGTTCATACATGATGGAGTCAGGTCATAGGCATGTATTGAGTCATGTTGAATTAGACATGGATGGAGTCAGGTCATAGGTGTTGGTGCTCAAAATAGTCTCACCCCATTTGTCATTAAAATTATTCAGATTACGGCCTCTAGTATGTTTTTTGTCTCCCCGGGCTTAAATGGTGGTTGTCCTGTATTTTACGGTTTAACAGGTGTAATTTCTCTGTCAAAATTACTTCTTGGCATCAGTTGAAAAGTGGCCCTTTCTGGTTAGATGTGCCATTATGACATGTGGTAGTTTGAAAAGTCAAAGAGGTGGGGAAGTGGACCATCGGAGGAAAATTGGATTTTTCACCTCTTGACATCAAAAGGATTAAAATCTCAAAATGGCTTGCAAGCCTGATAAGAGAAAATTCAAAGCTCTCTCTAGTCAATGGCGGAGCTTTGGGGAAAACTTGGAAAATTTTCCTTTTTCCACAAAGGAGGTAAGATTGTAGAATTTGGCCACGGTTTTGCTGGGGCCCACCTTAGGACACATGTCAGGCTCATTTCATAAGGGCGGAGATGCAGAGAAAAATGTGAAATTTTTCCATATCTCCAAAAGTTGTAAAAAGTTAGAGGAAGCCCCTGGGTCTGTTTTTAAGTTTGAATCTTCCATGTGGACGACCCAAATTCAAAGGCAATTGAGACTCTGAATCTGATTTTCCCCCCATTTTTCTAAAACATGCCTCAAAGTGTGAGTCGTCATGATTTCTTGGTTTTTTCTACATGTCAGATAGATAACAGAGTTAATGTTGACATCTAAGTTTGGTGGGGAGATCTGGAAGATGTCTTTTTCCATTAAAATGGTCTGACTATCGAGCTTAATTGGATTTTCCAATTTTCTTATCCTAAGCACATAAGGAGATAGATTTGACAAATTAGGGGCGGAAGTGGTTGGAAAATTGAAGAGAAAGTGATCTACCATAGGAAGGGGTTGAATGCAGTGGGATATTCGAGGAGATCCTCCCCCTCTAGAACCTAGTGAATTTTCTAGATATGATCCTGGAAATCATGATTGTGATCATGGTGAGCATTGGTGCACTCAATGTCTAGATTTTTAGGGGGAAAGGGGCTCTATTGTAAATGTTATAAATGGCATGATTTTTTTTGTGCAAGAGGTTGGAGTGTTAGAGGTCGAAGAAAATTCCCAAGAGAAAAATTGGACAAAGCCTATCTTTTGAGAAGCCATTTGAGAAGCCTGTATATCTCTTTTGTATTAATTTTGATCATGTTAAGGTGGTTATAAGTGTACAACCATTAACAAGCTCTGAGATTTCTCTAGAAACTTTCCCCTACTGATAGATTTAATCAAATATGATCTATTCTGTGTTGTCTTGAGAAAAATGTGCTTGATCTATTTCTGAATGTATGCGGATAGTTTTTCTTATTTATGTTGTAATCTTGTATTAAAATATGTTCCAATCATACAGGTCTCAATGCTTGTGATATTTTAGTGGCATTAGAAATTTCATTTCTCAAAAGAGCCTTCATCTAGGATTGGAATAAACGATTTAAAATCACTTTTCTTTCATTTTGTTTGACAAAGATTGTCTGTAAGCATTTGGGTCTACCTTAGGTGTTATTTTTCTTGGATCTTGATTCTTTTTTGGGTTCTCTAACTCGAGCCTTCATTCTAGAATCTCGTAGGTTGTGTGAAAAAGTGCTGATTTGGGCTTCCATTAAACCACATATTCTAGTTAGAGAAACATTTTAGCTGCCCTGTGACATCCTGTTGGTCTAATCTACCATTTTTTAATACTTCTCAAGGATCTGGTGAACCAAGTTCATTTTGTCTTGCCTCCCACAAAAAAATTTATTTAAAAACAACTAATCTTACCCATACTACCCCTATTCATCATGTGTGTATGCCAATGCATAATCCTCATCACCAAAACATGTAGAAACAATCAGGGTTTCAAATGTCTTTAGTAGCCTGAATCTTGCCTAGAAAGTATCTCCACTATCTAGAGTGACAACTCGTGAGAGTTAGATTTTGTTGCATTGATCATATTTTCTCCAAGGTCACCTTAACATCTTCATTAGAAGGATATCTCCACCTCCTCCATAATAGTAGGCTACAAAAGGGTCATCTTACCCTAGTTGAAAGGAACAACCTAAAATAGTGAGGATAGATCAAATCCTCTTGAGGGTGCTATCCATTTCTCTACATTTGAGTGATAGAGGGCCAGTTAGATCTCATCCCTGGCTATAAAATGACTCATCATGATCTAATTTGTCTCTAAGTTTCCTTTCAAACTAGTGATGCTACTCATAATTTGAGGGAGAATCAATTTAGATACCAACAATAGGCATGGATGGAGTAAGGTTGACTTAGGTATGGTTGGGTTTAGGTTGGTTTAGGTATGGTTGAGTCATGTTGACTTAGGCATGGATGGAGTCAGGTCATAGGCATGGATGGAGTTAGGTTAACTTAGTTATGGATAAGTTTAGGTTGGTTTAGGTATGGTTGAGTCATGTTGACTTAGGCATGGATGGAGTCAGGTTGACTTAGGTATGGATGAGTTTATAAATCATTAAATTGTGTAATTAATGATGATGTGGATCATGTTAAGATGTTTTGTAGGAAAATAAATGATAATTGTAAAGAAATGGTAGACAAGATGAAATGAATGTATGTGTGATGATGGTAAAGATGTGAAGTGATTTTTGTTTGTTTGGTTTAATTTCCAATTATTGATATAAAAAGGAAACTAACCAGGGTAGAATGTGACTAGGAAAGGGGCAGAGGGAATTAGTTAGGGGAGAGAGTGGCTGAGCTATCCTCCAAGGGACCCATGCCCTCAAAGTGCTGCCTACATATTCCCAAAAAAAGGGACCTCAAGCTGATGTAGTTCTCCCATAAGCTAGGGAAAATTAGGGTGAAATATCAGAATGGGTTTATGTGTGTTAGGCATGGGTGATTTAGGTCATATGCATGATTGATTTTAGGTGATAGGCATTGTTCATTGATTTTTATATACAAGTGTCGAGGATCTAGTCCTGTATAGGATAATAAATAAGTAATGAGGAAGGTGAATGGTAAGATGTGGTAAAATAGCTAATTAATTGATAAGAAACCTAATGAGTCTACCATACCCTAGATGGGATTATGAATGTAAGACCCTATAGGCCTTGCATAATGGACTATGCTAAGGGTGAAGAAAAGTCACAGGATCACGAAATGTCACGTTTGCGGTAATTCCCTTGAGTAACAAGGAATTTAGGAAAAGGAGGTGAGGAGGTGAGAATGGAGGGTTTAGCGTAACTTAGTGTACGATTATGTGTATTTTAGGACATGAAACCCAAAATCCCAAAATACACAAGTCCATGATGAATATTTCATCTTTTTTTTTTTAAATAGACTGATTGATGCAGGAAGTCTATATGGGATGGGTATATTATCTCCTTGAGGTCTTCGTGAAGCTGATCGATGCAAGAAGCTTCTAAATATTTATTATATTTTTTTAATGACCATATATAGTTGTCATTTGAGGGATCCGTCTATTTATAGTGGTAGAATAAAGGAAGAGATGTCCCTTTTGAGGGAGTAATCTTTTGCTGGAATTTTGACTCAAGGAGTTATATCCCTTTTTCTTTTTAGACATTTAAGTCATGGACAAGACTATAAAGGATGATTAGGTTCTTAATTTAGAAGACAAGATTGTAGTACAAAAATATTAAATATGAAAGAGGTGGTTTCGAGAGATAAATGACCATGGGATTCCATCTTGAATAAGAAAAAAATTATCCATGAGAATCATGCTATGAGTAGAGCCATGGTACTCATATTGAAGACAAGACTAAAAGGTGACGGGTCACATGATTCTTCTTTAGTTGTGGATCCTCAAAATGGGTAAATATGGAAGGTGAAAAATTCTCAAGGGACAAGTGATCAATTGATAGAAAGTGATATAGGACTTGATATCAACAATAAAATTGTCAAATATGCAATTCATTAAGGGGCTCAGGTTTGGGTTTACCTTTGAGTGAAGACAAATGATAAGCACCTGATCCATAGGCATGGGTGATGATATAGGGTCCAAGCCAATTAGGAGAAAAATTTCCCCATTTACTTTTCTCCTCTTTGGTTACATGTTGATTTTCCTTCAAGACGAGGTCACTGACTTGAAAGGTTCATTCGTGAACACATTTTTCATAGGCATGTTTGATATGTTTTTGGTAGATTTAGAGATGGTCAAGAGTGTTGAGATGACATTCATCTAATAATTCAAGTTGCACCAAAAAATCCTAGCGAAAGTCATCATCGTTGAGCATGTCTTATAGTGAGATGTGGAGGGATGGAATCTAGAATTCGAGAGGTAATACAACCTCAGTATCGTAGACCAGAGAAAAGGGGGTGGTAGCATTCAAAGTGTGAATACTAGTGAGATAAGCCCACAAGGTGAAAGGAATGTGTGTATCCAAATCCTTCCCAGTATCATTGACTACCTTCATAATAATTTTATTCAAGGTTTTATTGGTTGATTCAGCTTGACCGTTGGTTTGCGGGTAATAAGGTGATGAGAAACTAAGTTGGATGCAAAAAGCATCACATAGTTTGTATAGGGTTTTGTTTATGAATTGTTTTCCATTATCCATGATAATGTGGTGAGGGATACCAAAGTGAAAGATGATGTGATGGTTGATGAATTCACATATTTTCTCTTCTTTGGTGGAAATGAGGGGAATGGATTCTACCCATTTAGTGTAATATTTAGTAGCGGTTATGATCCATTAGTGGCGTTGTGAAGAATGTGGTTTGGTCTCACCGACAAGATCCAAACCCCATTTTGAGAAATGCCAAAGGTCTCGTGTGACCTATAAGGCATGAAAAGGAGTGTGATGGAGATTAGGATGTTGTTGGCATTTTATGCATCATTTGACATAATCACAACAGTCACGGTTTAGGGTTGGCCAGTAATATCCTAGGCAAAGAATGCATTTTGTGATAGCGAGACCACTAAAGTGGCCTCCAAAAATTCTATCATGGACTTCCTTAATGGTGTAAGGAATTTTAGAACTAATAAGGCATCACAAGAGAATTCTGTCAAAACTACATTTGTAAATAAGTCTACCCATGATGAAATAACGGGAGACACTTTTAAGAAAGGCACGTTGTCCATTACGAGTGAGATCTGTGGGTAAAATGGAAAGGAAAATATAGTTTGTATATTGCTTATACCAAAGGTCACTTGGGTCAGGAGCTGCAGTTCTGATAGAGTAGACTTCATGAGACAAATAAGAGGGTGATTGTAGTCTTTATATGGTGACAAAGATTTTAGAGTCAGCAGGTGAAGTAGGTATCTGAGAAGCCAAGGAGGCCATGGTATCTACAAATTTATTAGTAGAACGTGGGGTGGTTTGAAGTGAGTAATGGTCAAAGGTGGTCAAAAGTATGTCCACATGATGCTTATACTTTTGAAGTATCTCATTACGACATTGGTATATACCATTGACTTGGTTTATGACTAACTAAGAATCACCAAATATGTTGATTGACTTAATGTCTAAGGAACAAGCAGCCTGAAGACCCAATACAAGTGCTTCATATTCAATAATATTGTTAGTACAATCAAAATTGAGTTTGAAAGACAAAGGTATAGGTTCACAATAAAGAAAAATGAGGATAACACCAGCCCCACCCCCACGCTGACACTTGGAGCCATCAAAGAAGAGTTTCATTTGATAAGTGGGTTCATCTAGGGAAAGGGTAACAATAGAATCATATGGAAATTCGAAGTTAGAGTGTTGATCCCTGGAAATACATCCATCATCCAATTGGTTGGCGATATTTTGGCCCTTTATGTACTTTTGATGAATGAATTCGAGGTCGAGGTCAGCTAGAAGCATAAGCCAGCGTGCAACACATTGATTTTGATAAATTTTGGCATACATATAGTGTAATGGGTTAGTATTAGTAATGATAAAGTTTTTGTGGTTGAGTAGGTAATGGAGGAGTTTGGTGGCGATGAAAAATAAGGCTAGGAAAAGTTTTTCAGTGTGGGTATATCTAGTTTTGTAGTCAATAACGGTATAGATTATGTAGTAAACCGCTTGCTCTAAGTGTTGGTCATTGCGATGAGCGAGCATGGAACCTAAAGAATGGTCGGTTGTGGAAATATATAAGTAGAAGGGCCGGTCATCCATAGGAGGAATAAGAATTGGTGGTTGAAGGAGGAATTGTTTCAAGTCTTCAAAGGATTTATAGAATTCATCATCCGATTTAAATGAAATGTCTTTCTTGAGAAGATGATGGAATGGTTGACAGTGGTTGGAAAGCTAGGAGATAAAATGACGAATTGATTTCAACTTTCCCTATAGGCTGAGAATTTGATGGAGATTAGTGGGTGGCAGCCTTAACTTTAGTAGGATCGACTTCTATGCCACATAAAGAAATGATGAAACCAAGGATTTTCCCAGAAAGTACCGTAAAGATGCACTTTTTTAGTTGAAGATGAAGACAATATTTGATGAGGCAGTCAAAGATGACTTTATGAAAGGGTAGGTGTTTGGTTTGATTTTTATATTTAGAAAGTAGATCATCTATGTTTTAGTGCAAATCAACAGCACCCCTAGATGTTTTCTCATATTTCTAGTTTGATAATGGGCATCCAGTGTGATTGCACAACATGGAATATTTTCCCCAAGTGTGGGACTTGCAAAAATGGGAAAAAACTCTCTAGATTAAAGGTTGGTTCCTCTACTCCTCTTATTAGATGTATGCATGAAATTTGTATGGGTTTAACTCAAAATTGTACTCTAATTTTGCCAAGGAGACAAGGATAGAAGAGAGAAAAAAGATAAAAATAAACTAACAAGGTGATACACAAAAGGAGTGGTGAACATCTAATTCTGTAGATTGACACAGATTATAAAAATTCAACACAAATCATGCACAAATTTCTAAAATTGCAATGAAGGATCAGGATAGAGCAAAAAACAAAAGAAAGGATTGAAAATTCATTCACAGAGCTTGCATTGTCATTTCCATTCTTAAATATAGTGCATTACAACAACAAGAAGAAGGTAGAAAACATGTTGTAGTCCTAAAAAAGGTCTGATATTCCAAAAATCCACTTTCCAGGGTGAAAGAGGGAGCCTGTAGATCATAAAAAATGTCCAACCCTTTACAAATGAGCCAAATATAGCTTTTGACAATGAAAACCTGAGTTCAGGAAGGAGAAACATGGGAAAATTAAAATGAATGATTCAACCACCAACCAAATCCATCGAAATAGCATGGGTACCCTTAAAAGTTCATTCGCCAATATTTTCAACCATGCTGGAGAAGAATGGAAGCCATACTACATTAAAAATGGTGGTTGAATGTCAATTCTACTCTTTTCCCCATACCAAAGGCATTTTCTAATTTTTCTCTCACTCAACTTGACCAAAATAAAATTTGATATTCCATCATGTAAGGGACTTCAATAGATTTCCAATATCACCAAAATCAAGAAAAAACAAGCTCTAGATCGAAATATATGCCCCTCTGAAGATTTAGGGCAAAAAACGGGTTGGCATGCTGAAACCTAAAACTTTTCTCCTTTTTTGAATTTGGGAAAAATTCCCCAAAAATCTCCGCACCCTACTACTCCATTGACACGTGGCATTTCCCCATTGGTCCATGGGCTCAAATGTCCTTTTTATGCTTTTTTGAACTTTGGAAAAAATCTAAAATCACTCTGCCCCCTACCACTTCCTGACACATAGCACACTCAGATTTGGTATGGGCCTAAATCAATTCTCTTTCTTCTGCGGGTCCGCGGGAACAAATTTTCCTTTGCACCATTTACAACACTTTGGCAAAATTTTCAAATTCCCCCCCTGCCCCCGACCCCTGCCGGCCTTATGGACACATGGCAGCTTCCCATTGGTTCACAAGGCTTAAATAAAAAATTTCATTTCCTCCTTAGTGGGCCTGCGGGCCAATTTTTTCCCTTGTTCCTACTACTATTTTTACAAAAATCCAACATTCACTTTTCCCCTCTAACTGTTGCCAGCCTTATTGACACGTGGCAACCTCTCATTGGTTGTAGGGATTCAGGCCAAAGATTTTATTTTACGCCCCTACCACTTCCTTGGTGAAATTTTCAAATCACCTCCGTTGACCCACCATTCCGCCACCACGTGGCACATTCCTATTGGATGTGGGCCTTCCCAGGGAAAATTTCCCTCAAAAACTCCACCGAGCCATAACTTGCAAAATACAAGGAGTTAGAAGGAAAACTTTACCTTTCTGGAAAGGTGAGAAAATTTTCTATCTGATGAAGCCATTTCCAGATAATTTTGAGTGCCTAAAAAGTGGAAAATTTTTACTGAGGCACAAGGAAGGAAGGAATGAAAGAAAGTTAGCCAAAAATAAGCAAGGGGCTTATTTTGGATAACAATTTTGGTGACTCAAAGGGATCATCTTCCTATTGGATGAAGTGACCAGCTTCCTAAAGCAATCCATTGGGAAATGGAGTCATCAACATAACTACTTGGTACTCACAACCCATTAGAAAATTTCTAGAAAGAAGGTTGTGAGAGTAAAACATCACTTGATCTGGAACATGGCCTGTAAAGATGCGTCCTTGGGACAACAAAGCTTGTACCAAAGCACTTAGGTAAATGTAAAAATAATTTACAACAAAAAAATGTGCACAAGCACTTGGAAGAATGAAAATCTAAGCTAATATGTACAAGATGAGGAGTTTCCCTTCTAGTAGGAATGCTTTAGATGGATTCCATTAACTAGAATCTGTAGTTCTTCACCATCCAATGTAGACAATTGGAAGGCATTGTTGTTCTTGCATTTTGTGACCATATAGAGGCCACTTCAAATGGCATCAAACTTTGAATGCCTTCCTAGCTTTTCTCGGTCTGCATCCCATTTTAACACTAAATCTCCAACTTGGAAGGTTCTAGCCTTAGCTTTCCTATCAAAGGTTCTCTTGAACAAGGATTGGTCCTTCTCCATTGTTTGGGCTGAATGCTCTCTTATCTCTTGGAGTTCCATCAATTCTACATATCTAACCTCCATGATTTCAAACTCCAAAAATTCCAATTGCTTCATGAGTTCCAACGTTGGCAACTGTAACACCCTGAACTGTTGTTGCTTCCTCCTAAGCATACAAGTGTTGATATGTGATTTCTATGTAAAAGGATGTGTTCCTTGATTGAGAAGTCATGCTTGATATGTACTGTATCTTCTTTGCAATTATCTTTGACTGAGTCGGATTATGATTGGACTCTTTTATTTATTTCATTTTGCATCTGAGTTTAATCTGATCTCGGAACGAATTATGAATTTATTCATCTTTAAGACCTAGCCTTGGATCAGTGGTATTGATCCAAGTGGTGCTTTAAGTTATTCGTGATGAATTAAAAAAAAAAAAATTATTATAAACCTTTCACAGGTTGCAAGGTCTGAATTCATTGAATAAAGCCAATCCCGAGTCTAACTCAGGTTGATCGTGTGAAATGGAATGGTTCCCGATATCGAAGTATATCTGGAAGGTCTTGGTCGTGGACCAGGTAATAATTCTGTTACATATAATTCTGTAGCCTAATGGCAGTACAGGAGTGAACCCTGTTCGAGAATGCATGTTGTAGGTCTTTTTTTGAGTATATGAAATGTTAGACCTAACTGGAATTATTAATGTTAGTAACCTAAAACTAAACTTAACCTAGGGGTTAGATTAGTGTTAATCTAACCTAGACCTAGGCTAAGAGCTAATGTTCTAAGTTAGTATCTATGTGCTAAGTGGTTAAACTAGGTGTTATCCTAAATCCTAACCTAAGTTACTAACCTAACTATTGAGCAAGGAATAAGGGGACCTATGGAAGGGGTGCGAACCATGGGCGGCAGTTTCTATGTTATTAAATGCTTGGATAAGCTTGAAAGGACAGGTAATTTGGTGGAAGTTTTATAACGGCTATCTTGAGCCGACGTGGCAGGTCGCCAAAGTTGGAAATGGTCTTTGAATTTCATTTGTCTATCACCAACTATGGCGGTCGGTGGCAGTGGAGTTTGAGCAGGAAACTGGGAATTAATGTCAATTAATGCACTCGGGCTTCGAGCTCGGATTTCTTGGGGAAGCATGCAAAATGGAAAGTTGATTGTTTGTTTGGTTTTGCATGCGCTCCGGTTTTCCTTCTGTCTGTTCACTGGTTCTTCGCACCAGTCTTCTTGGTGTTGCATGGCAAGTATGAGCGTAACTAGCTCTTTCCTCTGGCAAGGAAAATATATAAGTCATGGAAATAGTAAATTTTTGTTGGTGGATCTAACTTGGAAAAGAAGGAGAAGGTTCGAGCTCTTTCAGTGGTCTGCTTCGAAATTTTAAGCAAATATCCAGGCATGTTAGGCCCTAACCTTTAAAAATCTTGCTGTCTTTCAAGTGATTTCATTAGAACAACTCTGTTCAGATGATTTTTGGAATTGGTTGGTTTCTATGGTAGTCTTGTGTGATTTTTGGCACTGTATCTTCATACTGGTTCGGTTTTTCAATTTAACCCTTGATGGGTGTTTATTGTATTTCGAACTGTTGCTATTTTTCCTTGTGTTTTTCATTCCGGCTTTAAGTTTGCGAAATATATGAAATGAATGTATGCTAGTCCTGCTCTGTGAGAACCCATGAATTGTTCTCGTGATGGGTACAGGCTACTGTGATGCTTGTTGATTTATACTTGTCATCGATGCTTGTTTTTGATACTCGTCGGAGGGAATACTGATGGACATTTGTTTGATTGTTCAGTTTTATTGAACTTTTTGTAAGCTCTGTCGTGGTTACTATTAGGTGGTGGTTATTGATTCTTGTTGGGTTTCGTTTTGTCTTTTAAAGTTATTTGTGAATAAATAACTTGCTGTGTTATTGTATCTCATCGCGACCCTGTTGAAGGTTGTTTTTCCTTGCGTTGTGGTTATGGGATTTCAACCCGTTGACAGTATGCAATATGTATATATGTATGTTTGTTGTAATCGAAACGACTCTGTAGAGTCCATTGAATGATTCATATATTTTGGGACCACTGTGGAAGCTATATATATTGGAATCTTGGTAATTTGATTTGTCTTAGTCTTAAAGGAGTAACAGGTAATGCGACTTCTGTTATTTTGTAACGAATACCTTTGTTTTACAAGGAATTGTGGTTCAGACTCAGTTGGGTACTTATTATGTTTCCACTATGTAAGCTTGAGCGAATATTGATATACGGGTTCAGTGGATTCCTTGTTTTGAAATCAGTATTTAGATTTGCTTACCTGATTGTGAATATCGACCATTGTTGGCATGGTTGGAATCTTTAACTTGTATTTATCTTGTATATCGTTTTCTGTAGAAGCTTATTCGTGAATACTGATATACGGATTTAGTTTTAAATCTTTGATAAGTAATCAGTGTCACTACTTCTGTATAAGCCTGATTTTGAACATGTAATGTTTTTGGCTTGGTTGGACTTCTTTAAACAGTTTGACATTATGTAATTTGGCTTTTTATTTAGTGGGTCGTGAATACCATACTTCAAACTCTGAACACGTTCAGATGTGAATACAGAATGTTATGTTTCCTTTCTGTTTATCCCAGTTTGATGAGGCTGTGCATGTTAAGGGGATTTTGTATGATTATCTCTGCATAAGTCTTAGGGAAACATCAATTTGCTTAATGTCAAAGAGTCTTTTATTGACTGCGATAAAATTGAAGCTCCCTTGATTTCGACCTTGGGTCCGAAATCCTTGTAGTGTTTATTATGGACTAGAAGGGGACTGTAGGTTGATGTATGGTATTGTAACCATGTTTACGTATTCTGTTGCATGACTATCCTGCCTTGAGCTTGACTGAACTTTGAGCCGTCGACTGCACCTCGACAGGCGATGTGGGGAATATCTTCTTGTTTGCTGTTTCATGTGGAAGGTCATGTGGAGTCTGTTTGGTAGATAGTCATCACTGTTGGCGTGATAGCTACTGTACAGAAGTTTTGTTATATTTGATGTTAACAAAGCAGTGATTCTTCTTGTGGCTCGTCTGACTTATTCGTATGCATGTAAGGTGAATGTTTTCCATTTAAGGAGATGGTACAGTCACGAACGTGATGAAGGGAAATATGAATGACTTGTTTTCTTTCTCTTCTGTTATGAAAATATATGTTGATATTTTTATCTAACCGTTGGAACTGTTTTGATCCTATTTATGGAATCATGATTTGTAATGATATTCCTTTTACTGTTGAATGAAATGATCTGTCTGAAGTTTGATGTTTTAGGAATTCAGATGGATAATTGATTTGGATACTTTCGTTCTTCTTGATTTCTAATATTGTGATGAAATATTTGGGAAGTATTTAGGACTATTCTGTAACAATAATAGAGTTACGCGTTTGTAGTCATTTTTGTATTACATCAGCATAGTCTGAAATATGTATACTTGTTTGGTGAATTGATCTCATTTAAACAGGTTGTTTAATGAAAACAGTTGGTGGATTGCAATTGTTTTAAGAGTTAGTGCTTATCATGCTCAGTTCATCGAACTGACCCATGTTGACTATTTTTGCAGATGGTTGCCGTAAGTGGTAAAAGCATGCAGATCTGATAGGATGATCAGATTGTTTAGATTTGATTTTAAGATGAATTTCAGTTTGAATTTCTTTAAATGTACTATAAGAGGAAAGATGTTCTTCTTCCGTTGAGTATTGTATCAAGTATGCTGAATGCATAAAATGTATTTGATTAGTTCTGAAAGGAATGGAAATTGATATTGTTACTTATGTGTTTGTATTCTTATCTTGATAGTTTGACCTTCTTCGGTTCAAATGATCTAAAGAGCATTGTTATTATTATATAATTTGGAGACTTTGGTGATTATCAATGCAAGCTTTACAAGAATATGTGATTGAATTCTTATGATTGTTTAGCAGTTCCAGTATGTTCTATCAGAAGCTAAATGGAAATTTAGGTAACTGTCCTTTTGGAAGATAGGGTTAAAATATACCTAAGCAGAACGCTAAACAAACTGAATTAAATTATTAATCCCTAGTCCTGATTATGACAGGACAACATTTAATTGGATTCTGAATCATTTATATTTGATACTAATAAGTATGATATAAATTCAGTTATGAGAACTGATATAAACCTAATGGGGTTCAGATGGCAATCTCATGTGAAGTTTATGAGATATTGTCCAATTCCGTTGTTTTAGAATTATGTATATTCTATGAACTCCTTGATGAGACCTTGGCCTTAATAACTCCTCTGTGTAATGGGTTTTATTGAGAAAGGTCATCCTAGGAAGAAGAATCTAGGGATCGGGAAAGGCTAACCTTAGGGGAACGTCTTTTAATATAATTTAACTCTATGTGCGTAATGCTTATTAATACGTAGATCTTTTCGAGGTGGATTTAAAGGTTGACGGCATAAGACAACTGCAGGGTTGTACCTTCGAGAAGATTAGGATCTTCTCGAAGATACCACAATGCAGGTGACTTATGACGACACCCTTTGCATTGATCGTTAAGATTTACACCTTTAACTCGTACAAGTTACTTTGGGACCGATTAGGTATGGGGTCACATTATATGGCTGCCTAGGAGACTCGGGGTATCATGACACACTGGTTTAATTAGGATTGACCCAGTATGTCATCTTATCCCTAGTCCTCGGGAGCATCCATATAACGTGGTCACCTTACTAATCCGTTCCCGAGTGATTAACTTGGGATAATAGGGACTGACAGAAGTCGGTATAAGACATTCTACATAACATAAGAATGGGGTGAAGGACGTATTCCAGATTGACGAGTATGCCGTTAAGGAATACGAGACATAAGCAGTATGTTTCAAATCTTTGGCCAAAGTATCGCAAGCTGCTGATTGCGTTGTCCTGAGTCACCTGGTCTAAGGGATGAGATGCCGATGAATAATGGTAACAGTTATTCAGTTAGGTTCCTTGGACAGAGCATTCTGAATCCCAGAATAGGGAAGAGAACCGCAAGAGTGATGTGTTAAATAATAACGCCAACTCTTATTACTCATGAATAGATCGGTAGATTACCGAGTCATGGAATGAATAGATCGGAGGTACTCTGAGTCATTACAGCTGCATATGGTTATCTGTTATATGAATGGTTATTTGATTTGTGAGTTCTAAATTTTATATTTAGAACCAGGAAGCATTTATCAAAAAAAATAAAAAATTGACTTGTTCTATTGTCTAAAATGAGGATGTTACAGCAACTCAAGTGACATAGGCAAGATTGCCTCTCTTCCATAAACAAGTCTGAATGGAGAGTTACCGGTGGATCTTTTGAGAGTTATCCTATCAAACCCACTAAGGCTTCATTTAAGCAATTTAGTGTGCCAGAGTCCTTTGCTATTTTCATCAAGACTCTCTTCTTTACAATGAGCCCTAACAGGTCCAATCTTGGTAGAAAAATGAGAAGGAATTACCTTAAGGGTAATAATTTGATGAAGTCCTCAGATAGATCCCATTCCTTCAACAGACCATGTAAGTTAGGCATTAATCCTATGATTTCCAATACATTATCTGACATTACTAGTGGCAAGTAGGCAAAATCCCCATTACTGTCCCATGTGCTGCAGCAGAGTCTAGAATGATGGATTCATTTTCCTCTTTGAGTTGCACCACCTCAGCTACCAAATGGTGAAGTAGTCTGTTGCTGTTAGAATCCATTTGTGTCCTTGGCTTGGTTTTGGTTAAAAATGACTCAAATAAATTTCTAATCAAATCTAAAATTGTATTGATTGGCTGATACATCGGGAATCAGGAAACACGATTCCAACGGCTACTAATTTTGTGTGATTTCGTATGAAGAAATGCAAAAGTTATGCACCTCTTGATCCATGCAGTAACGGGCAGCTAAACACCTTGGGTCAATAATAGCTAGGCGTCATAATCTTGAGGGCTGTCACTCTTGGACGGGAATGAGCCCAGCTGATCTGACCATGGAGCTCTTCTAACACTTTTCCTTAATTTAAATATATCTACCCTTATTAAAAATAAGTAACACTCCATTGAAAGTCCAATTTTGTGAAAATAGGAGCTCGGAGTCAATAAGTGCATATGGAATAGCCGTTTCAAGTCTCCACGTGACCAAATGTCTTGACTTTTGTTCATCTGCCTGAAGGCTGCTTCGGCTTTTTCGCGTCCCACGAAATCCCTTATGTCCCATTTGGTCCCAGTAATGCTGCGTGAGGAAACCACCATTCTCTCCTTGAACCACCTGAAATGGGCTTCCATGTCCCTTTTAACTGCCGGTGACAACGTGGCGTGATCTGATTGGCCTTTGGCTTCCATTCGATTTGCTCAAGACCAGCTGCTCCCGCACGTCCCTTTGTCCTCAGAAAAACTCAGTGTTGAAGTTCCCTATTTCAATGCCAAACTGGCCATGACACGACGTACTCCATGGCCCAGATGTCCCATTTTTCATTTCAGGTACCATTCGAGGACAAAGTCCTTAACTCCCACATGATTCACCCGTAGTTCGAACCTTGTTGTTCGAAACTAGATGCTTAGATGTCTTCAAGGTCCTAATCACTACAAGAACATGCTTCTCAAGGAAATAGGACTTCAGCTCATTTTCCTCCATGATTTTTTTAAAGAAAGAAATTAGATGCTCTGTATTTTCTTTGTACAATTTTTTACCAAAATTATCAGAACTTGTATCATCTTCTTCAAATACATAAAGGATAGGGGATCCTTAGAAAAAATATGAGGTTAATGAGACCCTAGATCTTGTGAGATAGCCTCTTTGCCTGGACTCAATATAATTGCCTTGGGACCTTCAGCTATCCATTTGAAAGCTATACTTATCTTCAACATCATAGTTACTAGCTTGAAAAGGGCTGCAATTTCTGGATAACAGGACCTTCGATTAGGAATTGATGGTTCACAAGAGGCTTATGAAGGGCCTACCTAGTGACTTGGTACTCGACAGTGCTTTTATTTCTTGAGCACACTTTGGATCAATTGCTAATCTAGGGTTGGACCCAGTATGGCATCATAGGTATCCTTCATGAGTCCTCGGGAGCATCCATATAACGGGATTCAAGGATACACCTTATCTAATCTACATCTTCTGGAACATTTGAATCAACTTGGGATAGAGAGGGATCTGACAGAAGTTTTAGTATAAGACATTCTACATAACATCTAGGTATATGGGCACTGATTTTGTTGATCATATTCCTAGATTGCCATGAGTCCATTTCCCTTTGGAAGGAAGCTATGGTGTTAGAAAACCGATAAGTAGTATGTTTCCAATATGCTTTGGTTCCAAATTTGGTGGTCACAAGCTGTTTTGAATTGATGTTCCTCCTTTACCAGTCACCTGAGTCTATACCCTGAATGACCATCTAGCCAATGAATAACCTCTCAGAGCCAACAATTACTTGTAGAATAGGTTCCTTAGACAGAGCAGTGGGTAATGAATCCTTGAATAGGGAAGCTCTACCGCAAGAGTGGTATAAAGTCTAAATACAATCTAATTTCTCAACTCTTATTACTCACTGGAACCAAGATCTGGACCCATTACTTGAGTGCATGGAATGGGAATAGATCGAAGGTACTTTCCTCTAGTCACTTATTCAATTCCTGCATCATGAGTTAGGCTCCATGTGTGCATAAGAATGGCCTTATTTGATTTGCTTGATGGGTTCTAAATTACTTGTATTTAGAACCCCTCAAGTCATCATAGCTCAAAAAAAAAATTGACTTGTTCTAATGTATAAAATGAGGATGTTACATGTATGAACTCATACCTTTCTTGCTTGGTTGTAACTTTACCAATTTGAAGTGATTTTCCTTCTCCCACTGAGATGGGCACTGAATATTCTTCCTTGACTTGGATGTTTGCTTTATTTTTCCTAAATTGATCATTAGGATTAAAGATGGACTCCAAAGTTACAAGTCCTTTTGGTAGTTTGTTGGTTCTCAACTATACCACTTGATCACCATATTGTTGTTCTAACTTCTCCTATTTTTGGCTGAGAACTCAACTTCTTCTTGCAAGAAATTGATGATTTGTTGGTCACTTTCAAACACTTGCCAACTTACATTATTGTCTAGCACTGATGGCCTTACAGTGACATGAATGTTTGGCTGCACTTTATCTTCCTTGATACTCTCCATAACATCGAAGGCTACTCAAAATACTGCAAGCCTATCAGTAGCTTGTTTTTCTTTCCTAGGGATGAAGTTGATGCCAAAGCCTTCAAAATCCTCAATGAGGTCCCACACCCTATTCTTATAACTCTTGAGAAGGTAATTTTTGGCATCATGTTGTCCTTTAACTTGATTAACAACCAACTCACTATCATCAAAGACTTGTAAGTTTTTGATACCTCTCTTTCTTGACCAATGCAATCCATGTATCAAAGCTTCATATTCATCAATGTTGTTAGAACATGCAAACTAAAATCTAAAATCTGAATAATACTTAATGCCTTAAGGTTAAACAAGCATAGCTTCCCCCTGCACCTTGTCTACTTCTTGATCCATCAAAAAACAACTGCCATACCTCATTATCATCTTTATGGTCTGGCTTGGTGATGCTAGGAATAGATTGATTTTCTTCATGCATGTAATAAACTCCTAGTTCCTCCTTGTAGGGATCAAAATCATGTACCTTTCTTACCCATTCATAAAGAGTCAAATCTGGGATGCTTCTAACTTTGGTGTCAACTTCATCTATTCCTGGATAATCGTCTTGATCAAATGTTGAGCAGTTGGTATTGATTGGGCTTGGAGTATGAGGCTCAATGTGAAAGTTTGCAATAGGTTCAGACCTGATTGTGGAGTTAGTTCCATATCTTCTCTACAAAAACATGCGTGACCAATAAAAAAAAAAATAGCCTCCAATTCTATCTATGAAATCCCATGACAAACATAGGGAAAAAAGAGGTGGTAAATATATCCCAGACACATCTTGCAAAATAGTGACATTGGGGCATGCATGCAAAGTGAGGATCAAATCTTTAATTACCCCTACTATTATTATTGTTGTCCCATCTAGTTGCCCCACCCATTTGGATATGAATTCATATTGGAGGCCCAGCTGATCAGCTATTTGCTTGGGCATCACAGAACTACTTGCCCCAGAATCAATCGTACAATTATGTACTAGTTTATCCCTGACAATCAATGAAACATAGAATGGAGGGGGCTTAAAAACTTTACCTTGCTATCCTCTAAGCTTCCCCTCAGGCTGAGCAACATTTGTGAGTGCCTTCTCTTGCATATGAGCTTGTTGATTTGAAGTTGACCAATTCTTCATGGTAGCTTGTAGTAGATCCCTTTGGCCTAGGATGGATAGTGATTCCCACATAGATATATTCACATTTTTCTTCTTCATTTTCTCAATGATGTTAAATGGGGATGAAACATATCTTTGCTTCCCCTTAGCTTGCACATTCTTTTCTTGTACATGGGCTGCAACAGCTAGCATTTGAGCTGGTCTAGAAGGTGGCTTGGGATATCCTTGCACATTTCAAACTACATTTTTCTTGCCAACACTTTGTGGAGTGATGGAATGTTGTAGATCACCTAGAGCTAATGACTTCCCTTCACCAATATTCCTCTTCTTTGACTGTGTGTTAGCTGCTACATTCTGAGAAATTGTTTGATTCATACCACAAAAATATTCAGCCTGCCAATTCACAAGTGTAGTCTCATTTGGAGTTGTATTTTGTTGAGATGTTCCTTATTGTTGGTTTGTTTCTTGACTCACCTCACTCTCTACACCAATTTTTGTCACCATCAAGGCTTGGTTCAAAGCACCATTCAAGCACATAGACTAGTTGTGAGGTTCATTGCATGGGAAACACCAATCATACTCTTGAGCTATATTATTTTACACTCACACCAAGGCTTTAGAGATAGATGTAACATTGGGGTTATAGGTCAGAAATGATCTGTTGCTAGGAGGCCTTACTTGATTTTGATTTGCAACTAGATTGGGTTGCGTATTAGGCTGATATGGTTTCCTATTAGGTTGAGTTTGAGATTGATAAGAAGGTCTTAAACTTTGGGCTTACTACCTCTTGAGTTTAACCATCTCATTGCCTAAATTTTGTAATTGTTTCATGACTTCTTGAAGTTCATTTGAGGCACCAGGGGATGAAGTATAAGTTTCATTTGAACTCTGATTTCCAGGAGTGAGAATAGGAGCTAAAGAATGTGCTTGACTAGTGCCTGGGTTTTCCAAGTTTGGATATAAGGGCATAGGAGGCCTAGGCGCTAGTTTACTAGCTTTGATCAAACAATTCTCATCCCTAATGGTGATATTATAAGCTACATGTATATTTTCACCTCCCATGGATTGGATTAACATAGAAATATCAAAATTTAAAGATTTGAGATAGTATAAGAAAGCACCTTTAGCTGTTGGCCTTATTATTAATGGGATTCTATCCCATGTCCTTTCAAATTTAAAATTGAAGTCTGTTAGCTACTCATTGGGATCTCTCTTAATAGTTTTTATTTGTTCTGATAGAGAAAAATTATCTCCCTTTTCTCCAAACTGATCATGGAGAGCTATGCACAACTAGTTCTAATTTTGGATAGAGCCTACCCCTAGACTCCTAAACCATTACAAGGATTTCCCCTTGAATGAAGATGCCAATAATTTTACAGTATTTTTCATCTCAACAATCTCATGGATTACACAAACATTAGCAATGTCTTTGACATGATCACCAGGAGTGGTCTCATTTTTCCCAGTAAATTATGCAATGTTCTTCAATGCTACAACTAGAACCGGGTTTTGTACATTGAGAGTAAGTGGGCTGCTACAAGTGAAGTTGACATAAGGGTTGTGTTGTGCCATTCTAATTGGCTTGAGAACCCTTGTTGATTGGATGAAGGGTCTACCAGGTGGAGTTGATAGAGTTCTATTTGGTGGAGATGGAGACTTTTGAATTCTTCTTCCCCTCTCTCTTCTTCCTAGAGATAACTGAAAATATTCAAACAATTCCTCTTCTCTAGCCCTTGATCTTGTTTGTATCCTTCTCAAGAATCTTCAAACTTGGACTGTTGAAACCAGTTGATTTTATCTCTTTGGAGTCACCAGATGTGCAAATCAGGGCTCTTTTTAAGCAAGAAACTTACAAAAAATGCACATAAACTTTGTTTTAATGAAGACGAAGACCTCTAAGGTCCCACCGGGTGTGCCAAAAACTATTAGTGCAAATCAAAATCACCCTTGGATGTTTTCTCATATTTCTAGTTTGATAATGGGCATCCAATGTGATTATACAACATGGAATCTTTTCCCCAAGTGTGGGACTTGCAAAAATGGGAAAAACTCTCCAAATTAAAGTCTAGTTCCTCTACTCCTCTGATTAGATGTATACATGAAATTTATAGAGGTTTAACTCAAAATCCTACTCTGATTCTACCAAGGAGATAAGGATATAAGAGATAAAAAAGATAAAACTAAACTAACAAGGTGATACACCAAAGGAGTGGTGAACATCTATTTCTGTAGATTGACACAGATTATAAAAATGCAACAAAAATCATGCAAAAATTGCCAAAATTGTAATGAAGGATTAGGATAGAGCAAACAAAACAAGAAAGGATTGAAAATTCATTCACAGATCTTGCATTGTCATTTCCATTTTCAAATACAGTGCATTACAATAGCAAGAAGGTAGAAAACATGTTGCAGTCCTAAAAAAGGTCTGATATTCCAAAAAATCCACTTACTAGGGTGAAGGAGGGAGCCTACATATCATAAAAAATGTCCAACCCTTTACAAATTAACCAAATCTGGATTTTAACAATGAAAACCTAAGTTTAGGAAGGAGAAACGCAGGAAAATTGAAATGAATGATTCAACCATCGACTAAATCCATCAAAATAGCATGGGTACCCTTAAAAGTTCATTCACTAAGAATTTCAACCATGCTGGAGAAGAATGGAAGCCATACTGCATTAAAAATGGTGGTTGAATGTCAGTTCTGCTCTTTTACCCATGCCAAAGGTGTTTTCTCATTTTTCTCTCACTAAACTCCACCAAAAAACAAAATTGAAGATTCCATCGTGTAGAGTACTTCAATACTTTTCCAATGACACAAAAATCGAGAAAAACTTAGCTCTGGATCAAAAGATATACCCCTATGAAGATTTAGGGCAAAACAGAGGAAAAAATCGGGTCAGTGGGCCGAAACCTAAAATTTTTCACCTTTTTGAATTTGGGAAAAATTCCTCAAAAATCTCCTCACCCCGTTGCTCCGTTGACACATGGAATTTCCCCATTGGTCCGCGGGCTCAAATGGCCATTTTACGCTTTTTTGAACTTTGGAAAAAAATATACAATCGCTCATTCCCTCGCTACTTCTTGGCATGTGGCACACTCTGATTTGGCATAGGCCTGAATCAATTCTCTTTCTTTTGCAGGCCCACAGGAACAAATTTTCCTTTGCGCCATTTGCAACACTTTGGCAAAATTGTAAAATACTCCCTGCGCCTCTGACCCCTGCCTACCTTATGGACACATGGTGGCATCTCATTGGTTCGCAAGGCTTAATTCAAAATTTTCATTTCCTCCTTGGCGGGCTTGTGGTCCAATTATTTACCTTGCGCCTACTACTATTTTGGTAAAAAAAGCAACATTCACTCCACCCCTCTGAATCTCTTTGGCCTTATGGACACGTGGCAGCCTCCCATTGGTTGCGAGGCTTTGGGCCAAAATTTTACTTTTGCACACCCACTACTTCCTTGGCAAAATTTTCAAATTATCTCCATTGACCTGCCATTCTGCTGCCACGTGGCACATTCCTATTGGATGTAGGCCTTCCCAAGGAAAATTTACCTCAAAAAATCCTTCGATCCATAACTTAAAAAATACAAGGAGTTAGAAGGAAAAATTTACCTTTCTAGAAAGGTGAGAAAATTGTCTATCTGATGAAAGCCATTTCTAGATAATTTTGAGTGCCTAAAAAGTGGAAAAAATTGACTAAGGAAAAAGGAAGGAAGGAATGAAAGAAAGTTAGCCAAAACTAAGCAATGGGCTTATTTTAGATAACACTACGTAATCCTCCAATATTTGATGCATAATTTCATGGAAGATATAAGTCATGGCCCGTTGATATGTAGCACCAATGTTTTTGAGACCAAAGGGCATGACTTGATAGAAAAAATTCCTCCAAGGGGTGATGAAGGAAGTCTTGTGTTGATCCTTAGGAGTTAGTAATATTTGATTGTATCCCAATAAACCATCCATGAGTGATAACATTTCATGGCCAGCGGTGAGATCAACTAGTTGGTCAATGCTTGGTAGTGGGAAATCATCTTTGGTACAGGTGAGGTTGAGGTCATGTAAATCCATGCAAATGTGGAGTCCCCTTATCACTTTTGTGATAGGAATGATGTTAGAAATACATTGGGGATAATCAATGTGTAGAATGAAGGAAACTGAGATAAGGCGCTGAAGCTCTTCTTTAACCAAAAGAGCAATGCAAGGATGCATTTTCTGCAGATTTTGTTTGATGGGTTTGACATCAAGAATGGTTATGATATTGTGAACTATGATTTTTGGGTCGATACCGGGCATATCGGCATAGGAACAAGCAAATGCATTGCTATGGTCCTGAAGGAAAGAGGTGAAGGCTTCTTGTTTGGTAGCATCTAAGAATTGGATGATCTTTAGAATGTGTGGGTTATCCTAGCTATTAATGTTGATTTCGATGGTTGATTTTTTTCAACATAGTTTGTGTCTCAGAGGGTAATGACTGGTGAATATAAGAGTCTTCTACACCAAGGTAGGGGAGGATGGACTCATCGTTCTAACATTGAATAACATGAATTGAGGGTGTATCATCATCAATCATGTCAGGATATATGAATGGGAGAGAAGATGGAGTCTTTCCATCACGTTGATAGGTCAGAGGTCCCAGGGAAATGGTTTTTATGAAAAAAAAAAAATTTAGGAGTTATAGATTCAAGATCTATGGACTCTGTGGGTGAGGATGGTAATGTGGGTGAATGAGAGGGGAAAAGTTTCTCGACCTAGATAAGGTCGATGTGAACCTTCTTAGAAGATGGAGCGTTTTTAAAACCAATGCCACTATGGTCATTGTGTTTATGAGAGGTATAGGAGATGACAGTGTGGTGGCATTGTTCATAAAAACTGAAGCCAAATTATTTCCACGGGATCTAGTGGAGGAAATTTTGAGTGAAACAATGGTTAGTGAGGGAGTGTAGGTTGAATGAAAATGGTTGGGTTTGGGATGGAGGTTCAGGTTTATATGTGGCCATATCAAGTCCCCCATACGTTAGGTTGGTGTCAATGTGGGGAGGGCCATAAGGGAAAATGTCACTGATGTGAATGTCATAACTGGGGTGTTGACACAGATTCCTGTATTCTTGTGGGTGAGGAAGGTATCAATATTATATAGGCGGTATTCCCCCAGAGTGAGGAATTAAAAAAAAACCTTCTAAGGGATCAGTAGTTGGTATATGGGTAGTGGCTATAGATGGCTTGGTAGATGAAGGGGAGATAGGGGCGCAAGTGGTAGAGGCTACATCTGTAGTTGGGATAGTAAGTTTAGATGCAGTAGAAGTAGTCATAATTTTTATGGATGGGCTTATGGGTGGAGGTGATGTGGTTGTGGTGGCAGATGCCTTGGCTGGTACAAGCACATCATTGGGTCGATATAGCATGTTACAGTTCTTGAAAGGTGAGGGGTCGACAGGGATGGTGTAATTATGTCCCTCGTGTTCAAATTTGAGGCATCGATGAAATGTCGAAGGGACACAACCCATAACATGGATCCAAGGTCAGCCAAGCAGCAAGTTATACTGGAACTCCCCTTCTAAGACATAGAAAAGTTATGGCATAGTGCAGGGGCCTACATAGACATGGAGAACAACAGTACCCAGTGTAGAGTTCATGGCATCATTGAAGGAATGTAGCATAATGGGATTACCATGCATGTAATAGGCAGGTATTTGCATTTGGTTGTATGCATTTGAGGAGATTATGTTAATGGTAGCACCACCATCGATCATAACGCATCGTATGTATATATTATTGATAAAGAAAAAGATGAAAAGAGTGGGATTGGGGTCATTGGACTGGAAGTAATTGATCTCTTCATCTATAAATCTGAGGGTGGCCACTTGGCGAGTGGGTGGAGGTATAAAGGAAGGTGAAGACCTAGTGAGAGAGGCTACATTGTGAGGGGTAATGATGGAGGCTACGGGTGTGGGGTCATTTTGTAAGACTTTGATAGATTGAAGGACCTCCATGAGGGATTTACGATGTGACTCTGAGGTCTGGATGAGCTCATATAAAGACATTTTGAGGGGGGATTGGTGTAGTTTAGTTTTTAGCATTATGTGATGTGTGACCCCATCATAAATGGGATACGTAGGACCTCGAATGATGACTTTGGGTGTGGGTATGGATGGTATATTGGGTACAAGGTTGGTTGATGGGCCACTTCCTTTCTCCTCTTTCCCTTGTCTTTCTGAGCAAGGTTGGAAATGTTGATCATGTTAATCTAAGGGGAGGTAGATGAAGAGGGTGTGTCATGGAAGGTATAGTGGCAAGAGGGATAAAACCCTAGTGGTGGATACAAGCCTTGTGAGATGAGTAGGGTGCATTGGCATTTCAATCATGGTTTGGCCAACTCTCTTATGTGAACCATGTTAATTTCAAATCTCAGGGATGGATCAAAGAGTTTTGGGGGGTAGAGATCATGGTCACTGAGTAGGTAACGAGAGGATATATGTGGAAATTGGTGAAGGTGAAATGGGGGGTCCTCATCGAGAAGGTCATCATCATTAAATTTTTCTTCAGGACACAATTGGACAAGAGTAGCTTTAAAAGCCTTTACAGTCCTCTACATCATGTCCTAGCACATGATGTTAGGTGAAATTTTTTGTTTCGTCAAACCTTTTTGGTTTGGGTTTGAGTGGGTCATAAGGTCTAAGAGGTGGTAATGTGATGATAGAAGATTCGAGGAGGTTGGTTAGGATCTTGGCATAGGATCCTACTAATGGATCACATTAGGAGGTCAATGTGGGTTTGGGTACAGGTGTGGGTGATTGTGTAGGTAGAGTCTTTACAAGAGGGGGAGTAGGTTAGGCTACCAGTTGTGTGTGTGGCATGTTTTTAGGTGTTGGTCATATCTACTTGGGTAGGTGCATGGTAGATGAACTAGAAATGGAAGGTTTGTTTAGTTTAACTACCTTATTGGAGGGTAAACATATTTTTAGATTTAGGTTGGATCTTTTTGGGTAAAGGTGATATGGGCACACAAGAAGTGGAGGGAAAAGTATAAGGTGGAAGAGGGTGGGTTACCCATAAGAATAACCTAGGTGTTGTGGAGGTAGGTGGTGTGGCTTGGGTAGGAGACGTGAATAAAGAAAGAGAAGGAAACACTGTGGGTAGTGAAGGATTTATTGATGGTGTTGGAGGTATGGGTAGTAAGAAGGTTACGGGTGAGGGCAGACATTGTGTGGGTTGATTGGGTATATTAGAGGCCTGTGATGGGGAAATGGGTTGTTGCGTTCTTGGTTTACCAGTGGATGGGGGTTTCTTAGCTAGGCTCGAGGGGTGAGGTCCTAGGATGGATGGAAGGGGTGAAGGTGATAAGGTCCTAGTTGACAAGGTTAGGGTATGAGATCTAGGAGATTGGATCTTCTTTGCAGGGGTCAGGTTAAGTTTGGTGTTATTTTTAGAATATGTAACTAAATCTTATTTGGGTGGGTGATTAAGGCTAGCTGTTGGTATGACCCCTAACGTAGTGTTAGGTTTATGTAAGGGAGATGATATAGGAGTGGTTTTGGGTGTAGATACATGTTGGGCTATGGGAAAAGGTATGATTTGGGCCATGAATGGTGTCATGGAAGGTATTGTAATAGTTGTGGTTGTGTTTCGTTTGGTTACTCGAAACACTTTTAGATAGATAGTGGAGGTGTTAGTGAGTGACACCTGCATTTGTGTTGAGAGAGGAAGTACAAGACACTCCCAAAGTAGGGCTCTATCAACATAGTCCAGGAGATCAGAAAAGTGTGAGACTAGTACTATTGTAAGTGGGGCCAACATTGATCGAGTGGAAATCCCCATGAAATGTGTTTGAGATACTAGGAAATGGCTATCCTCGAACTCTGTGGGTAAGAGTGCCAAAAGTAGATCAACATGATCTTGAATTTCTAATGGTGAATGGTCATCTACAAGAGGTGGTACTTCTATAGTATCCTCCATGGGTAGAGGAGACGATGGACCAGCCAAAGTGGACTCTCTTTGTGTTGGCATAAGCGGAGGAACTGCATCTTCTATGAGTAGGAGAGGTGTCATTGATAACTGCTCAGAATTTTTAGGGGTCAAAGGAGGTGTGATGATTATAGGCTCTTCCACGGGTGAAGGGGGACATGAAGTGTGTTCCTCTATGAGTAGAGGAGTAGATGAAGTAGACTGTAGTGTAGGTAGGGGAGTGCGGGAAAAGATTTCATCTATGGAAGAAACATGAGGCAATTAGGAAGAAACTGGTGTTGTCATTGAAAATAGTGTGAACCTTGCGGATAGTGCTATCATTATTTGAGGTATCATCACCCACTTGGTTGGAAGATGAGGCATGATTAGGGAATGGATTCTTGAAGATATGTATTTTTTGGTTAGCGGTTGCATTCAAGATATCCAATATTATATCTCTGTTGTCTATCATTTCTTATATGATATTCTGTAAGGTGATGTAGTTATGTTTGTTGTAACCTTTGACAAGATGATAGTTTACAAAATTCATGTTCCTTATACCATGCAGGCATTGGTTGCTTAGGGGAAAAACCAGTATATGGTTTTATAGGTGGAAGGGTAATGGCACTAGCTTTAACAAGCTTTTCTAAAACTGAAGAATAAGATTCTCCTAGGGAAGTATAATTTCGTTGTTCTCATCTGAACTAGAAAGCTTGGATATGAGAGAGATTAGAAGGGGGTTTGGATAGGTTTTATTGATGAGGGGTACTAGATTTTAGAACTATAGCATTAGCATGAAGATTTGAAGGTTTCAATCCTGATTTAGCTCAACACATCATTGAATTGGATACAAATACTAAGCCCATGAGGCAGAAACAAAGGCCAGTCAACCCCCACATGGAACCTCTCATGAGAAAAGAATTGAATAAGTTGATAGAATCAAGAATCATATTCCCTATCAAGCATTCTAGTTGGGTTGCCAACTTGGTTCCTAGTCAGAAAGAAGAGTGGGGAAATCAGATTGTGTGTTGACTTCAGAGATTTGAATAGAGTATCTCTCAAGGATCATTACCCACTTCCTTCTATGGAGAAAATTTTACAAGTTGTTGCTGGCTCCGAGAGGTTTTCACTACTTGATGGCTATTCAGGGTACAATCAGATTATGGTGAAGGAAGAAGATCAGTTCAAGATAGCCTTTACAACCAAATGGGGAACTTATGCATACAAGAAAATGCCATTTGGGTTGTCCAACGCTGGAGCTACCTTC
Organism: Taxus chinensis; assembly: GCA_019776745.2. NCBI lineage: Eukaryota > Viridiplantae > Streptophyta > Pinopsida > Cupressales > Taxaceae > Taxus > Taxus chinensis. The sequence continues at coordinate 8,753 of JAHRHJ020000283.1, read as the reverse complement.
CAAAGAGCAATGGACATGGCATTCAAAGGTTTGATTAACAACATGGTGCTGATATATCTTGATGATATCACTATTTTTTCAAAAATTACAGCAGACCACCTCTTTCATTTGAGACAAGTGTTCCAAAGGTGCAGAAGATTTGGAGTATCCTTGAATCCTAAAAAGTGTATTTTTCTAGCCCATGAAGGAAAGCTCCTTGGCCACATTGTCTCCAAAGAAGGATTAGCAATTGATCCAGAAAGAGTTGAAGCCATAAGAGCACTACCATTGCCAAGCCACAAGAAGGCCCTTCAAAGTTTCTTGGGGAGAATAAATTTTGTTCGGAGGTTTGTCCCAAATTTTGCAGCCCTAGTGAAGCCTATCACCAAGATGTTAAAGGAAAGCATGGCTTTTAAATGGACAACAGAAGGAAAGGAGATTTTTGAAGAAATCAAAGAAGCCATCTCTCAAGCCCCAACTCTCATCAACCCAGATTTCTCCAAGGATTTCATCCTCTATGCATTTGGGGGTGATGATACTATTTCTACAATTTTGGTACAACAGAATCAAAGAACAATGATGAACAGCCAATTGCTTTCTTCAGCCAAAGCCTGGAGGACTATGAGGTGAGATATTCTTTCATTGAAGAAGCATGTTCTTGTAGTAATCAGAAGCTTGAAGAAATTCAAGCATCTAGTCTCAAACAACAAGAGTCCAATTGTTGGTTTCTCATGCGGGAGTTAAAGACTTCCTCCTCAACAAAGACTTCCTCCTCAACAAAGACTTGAATGAAAAAAGAGAAGGTTGGATTACTCGTGTCATGGAGTATGACATTGAGATCAAAGTCACCAAGTTGGTAAGAGGAAAAGTATTGTGTGAGCAGCTTATTCTTGGCAAACAAAAGGAAGTCATGCAATGAGAAGGAGGCTGTTTTGGCGTTGCAAGACAGCCATGAGAAAGGAAGCACTCAAGAGGAGAATAATGATGTCCCCACTCCTTGCTGGACCCAAGGTATAATGCACTTCCTAAGCACAGGCCTATGCCCTCCCAGAGATGAACAAGACCCAAAGAAGACACTTCAGATTGCAGGCTGTCCCATATGCCATTGTAGATGGTGTTTTGTTCAAAAAAGATGTGAATGGAGTACTGCTGAGATGCATTGGTACAAATCAGATTCATAGGGTGTTGGAAGAGTTCCATGGTGGACTCAGCTGGTGGTCATTTTGCACCAAGAGTGACAGCTCTAAAAATCATGAAGGGTGGTTATTATTGGCCCAAGATTTTCAGTGATTGCTTTGCATGGATTAAGAGGTGCAAGAATTGTGCATTCTTCACAGGTAAAGAGAGACTTGCTGCCCTTCCATTGCATACAATTTCAGTTGACCAGCCATTCATGCAATGGGGTTTAGACTTCATTGGAGTCATTAATCCCAATTCAAGCCAAGGGCAAAAATGGATTTTGACAGCAACAGACTACTTCACCAAATGGACTGAAGCAGTAGCACTCAAGGAAGCAAATGAGTCTAGCATCTTAGACTTCTATGAGGGAATAGTAACCAGATTTGGCATACCTGCTACAATAATCTCCAGATAATGCATTAGCATTCATTGGATCCAAGGTGACTGAGTGGGCTATCAAGAATGGGATCTACCTAAGTACTTCATCAAACTATTACCCTCAGGGTAATGGCCAGGCTGAGTCTACAAACAAGAACTTGTTGAGGATCATTAAGAGGACTCTTGATGAGAATCAGAGGTCTTGGCATACCAAACTGAAATCAGCCTTATGGGCTTGATAGGATAACTCCCAAGAGATCTACAGGTAACTCTCCATTCAAGCTTGTTTATGGAAGAGAGGCAATTTTGCCCATGTCACTTGAGTTGCCAACATTGGAACTCATGAAACAGTTGGAGTTGTTGGAGTTTGAGCCCATGGAAGTCAGATATGCAGAATTGATGGAGCTCCAAGAGATCAGAAATCAGGCATCCCAAGCAATGGAGAAGGATCAAGCTTTGATAAAGAAGACCTTTGATAGAAAGGCCAAGAATAGATCCTTCCAAGTTGGAGATCTAGTGTTAAAATGGGATGCAGATAGAGAAAAACTCGGGAAGGCATTCAAAATTTGATGCCATTTGGAGTGGCCCATACATGGTCACAAAGTGTAAGGATAGTAATGCTTTCTAATTGTCTTCATTGGATGGCAAAGAACTACAGATTCCAGTCAATGGAATCCATCTAAAGCATTGACTACTAAAGGGAAATTCTCCACCTTGTAAATATTAGCTTAGGTTTTTCATTCCTCCCAAGTGCTTGTGCACATTGTTTTGCTGTAGAGTTAGTTTTGCTTTCCCTAAGTGCTTTGGCACAAGCTTGCTGTTCTTGGAGATGTGTTTGCAGGCCTTGCTCCATCAGGTGATATTCCATCTTCCTCCTTGTAGTGTTCTAGTCAGTTGGGGTATCAAACATAGAAAATCAGGTGACTCTATGCCCAATGGATTGCTTCAGGCAACTGGTAACTTCATCTAGCAGGCAGATGACCCCTCTGAGTTGCCAAAATTGTTATAAAAAATGTGCCCCCTCAAGGTAATTTGTGGCTAACTCTGCATCATTTTTTCAGTGGCTAACTCCTCTCATTTTTTTCCTCTCTTGTGCCTCAGTCATAATATTTTTGCTTTTCAGGCACTCAAAACCTTCTGGAAATGACACCATTGGATAATAGCTCTTTCTCAGCTTTCCAGAAAGGTAAAGTTTTCCTCCTAACTCCATGTATTTTTTGGCGGAGTGAAGTTATGGCTTGGGGGTCGGAGGAGAACTTTTTGGTACCAAGTTTTCCCCTGAAAGGCCCGCCGACCAATCATGTAGCCAAGAAAGTTGGAAAAATCGAAATGCAAATGCCCCGCAGTGGATCCGCTAGGACCTAGTGGTGGCGAGCGCGAGGGAAATTTTGGAAAATTTTCCAAATGACCAAAAAGGTGCAAAAATTCAAAAGGAAGATCTTGTTGCCACGCCAACCCGATTGAGACACTGGCCCGTGTTTTGCCCTAAAACTTTGGCAAGTGGCCATATCTTTTGATCCAGGTCCAGCTCAGTTTTTTCACGTTCTTTTATATGGCAATGGAAAGATGGTGAGAAGTTATCTAAAGATTCCAAGTCCATTTTTTGCATTTCAATGATGAATATTTTGGCAGAGGCCGACTAATTGGGAAAAACTCTTCTGGCCACGTGGTCATGGACAGAAATGACGTTTCAACCACCGTTTTTAATGAAGAATGGCTGAAGCATTTTTCTCCCAGCATTGGCACACAAAAGTTCAAGGGAATGTGTCTGTTAGGATGCACCCATGCTGTTTTGAATGGCCGCACAAGGTCAATGGTTGAATCCCTTCCATGTTTTCCCACGTTTCTCTCGTCCTGGGCTCGTCCCTTGCACTGTAAAAGCCAGATTTGGCTCATTTTCAAAGGGTTGAAAAGGATTTTTTTTGTGTATTACAGGTCCCCAAAATGTCTCACCAATGGAAGTGATTTTGGTGGAAAAAATCAGACCTTTTCTAAGAAAACCTGCAAATGAGACATCTTTTCCTCCCAGGTGTTGTAATGCAAGTGATTTTGAAGTTAAAATAACCAATACAGCACGCCTGGATTAACTTGACCATCCTCTGCTGGTGTTTGTTTGACTAATTTCTGATTCTTCATTACAAAGGTATCAATTTGTGCATGTTGTTTTGGGCATTTTATGATTTGCCAATAAATCTGCAGAAGTGGCACTTGGAATGCTCACCACTCCTTTTTGGTGCATCACCTATTAGCATTAGTTCTTGGTGAAATTATCTGCATTCTTCTATCTCTGTCTCCTTTGGAATTTAGGCCCTAGAGATTAGGAGTTTAAACCTCTCTAACTTGTAACGTGAGAAATAGCTGTTTCAGAGGAGTTGAGGAACTTGAATCTAATATGGAGTTCCTGCCGCATTTTAAATTCCCACACTTGGGAAGAGGATTCAATGTTGTGCAATCACACTGGATGAATTAAATGATCAACCTAGAAAATGGTTGATCAACATCTGGGGTGCTGCTCTTTGCAACAACATCTTTCATTAGGTCCTATTCATACTAATACAGGAGGAATGGCTCGCATTCTCTCCCATGTTGGAGCATTCTAAGGAATGTCATGTTCTACCTAGGGTTCTCTTTGGCATGTCCATGCTCTTTGTTCCCGAGATCAAGACCTGGTTCATGTTGTTCCACCACTGATTAAAATTCCTCTATGGGCTATCCCAAGGTATTGTAATGACCATTTTGGAGCAAGTACATCCACCTTCAAAAAATGATTGAACATCACCCTCTTGTAGTTCAACATCCCCTGACCTTTCACTAAAATGTCAGATACTAAACCCAAAGCCAAATTGGCACCTTTTTTCACATCTTCCTGTTTTTCCTTGGTGAAAGGTGTTACCATTGTAAGTGTCACCTTTTTTATGTTAAAATAGGGAAAATCCTTGTGATCTAAGTCTTACCCTATCCTCTGCTTGGAAGTTAGACTTCACATTTCTGAAGTCAACTCCATTACATTATAATTTTTGTATGCAGAAAAATAGAACTGAATAGGAACCCATAGAATGCTCATACCAAAGAGCATTAATCTGATTATGCAAGAGTCCCAGTCACTTAGGAAAAGCTCATGTTATGCAATCACACTGGAATTTAAGAGTAGTCAACTCATTGGGAATTGCAATACCTCAAGAAATGCAAGTGATGATTTGCCCACTAGAGGACCTCCATCACAAACCTCTAACATACCCAAGCACCTGACATGACTTACACCCATTTCCTACAACATATTTACCACCCTTAAAGGATTCAATACTCATGTGCATAACTTATTCACTACCCATGATCACTATCAGTATACTTTCTCTCACACATCCTAGACGTACCCATGCCATCTACTCTTGCAACAACACCTCTATTATCCTTGTGGGTAACTCGTCCCTCTTCCCCCATCTACTTTTCCCTCTAGATCTCATGCCCTCACATATCACCTTTACCCAAGAAGGTAGTTAACCTAAATACAAAAATCCACTACCTCTCCAATAAGGTAGTCAAAACGACCACACACCCTTACTAGTTCATATACCATACCCCTAACCAAAGACAAACAAAACCAACACCCAAGACCATGCCAACACCCAAAACCATAGCTCGACCCACTTCCCCCTCATGTGTAGGACCATTCCTCCATACAATCGGCTCATTACCTACAACCAAACCCACTTTCACTTCTAGACATTGCGACCCACTAGCAGGGTCCTATGCCAAAATTTTAACCAACCTCCTTGAGAAAAATTTGTTATCACATTACCACCATGCTCAGACCTTATGACGCCCTTAAACCCAAGCCAAAAGGGTTTGATGAACTAAAATTTTTGCCTACCATCATGTGCCAGGGCATGATGTGGAGAACTGCAAGGCTTTGAAAACCATCCTTATCTAGTTGTGTCCTCCTTAAAACTTTGACGAAAACTTTCGATGATGATGACGCTTCCCACTTCTCAACCTCCACCCCCAATTTTTAGACAACTAGAGGACCTAGACATGATTTCATTAACCAATGGTTTGCCCATTCCCAGAGACTTGACACACCTACCACCAATGTCGTCCAAAGCTCACCTCACAGAATTTTTCTCTCCAGTAACACCCATTCCCACATTGCCCACTCAACGGACCACATACCTCCACCCCCATAAATCCTAGAACCACCTCCAAGATTTGAAATTAACATGGTTCACATCAGAGAACTTGCCAGTGGACTCCACCCAAATGTCAGGTGTGCCCAAAAAAAATCATCTTCACAAGGTTTTTCTCCTAAACATGGTAGTTTTTTTCCCATCATGTCACTATACATGACTCATGGACACCTTCTTCATCTATCAACTCCCCTCAGATCGACATGATCCATAATGTTACCCATGCTCAGAAGGATAAAGGAAAGGAAAAGGAAATTGACCCACCAACTAACATGATACCCAACATACCATCTGCACCCACACCTAAAATCACTATCTTAGCCCCACATATCCTATTTCTAATGGGGTCACACATCGCATGCCATGCTCAAACAATTACACCAATCCCCCTCAAAATGTCCCTTATATGACCTCATACAAACCTCTGAATCCCATCGTCAAGCTCTCATGGAGGTCCTTCAATCTATTGAGGTTTTACCCAATGACTCCTACACACATAGCCTCCATCATCACACCTCATCATGTAGCATGAAATCTCACCAAATTACCACCTTCATCTTCACCTCTACCTACTCACCAAGTAGCCACCCTTAGCTTCTCAGAGGAAGAGATCGCACCGCACCAAATCATGATGACCCAGACCTAGCCCTCTTCATCTCTATCCACATCGATGATATATGTGTACGATGTGTAATGATTGATGGGGGTGATAGCATTAACATCATTTCATCCCATGCATTCGTTCAAATGGAGCATACCTGAAAATTGCATGCATAAACATCCATCATGTTGCGTTCATTAAATGAAACTATCACCTCTACACTTAGGCACCCATCATCCTCCACATTCATGTGGGCCCTCACACTATTCCAGAATTATTTTATATCTTGGAGGGGGAATTTCAATATAACTTATTGCTTGGTAGACCATGGATTCATGTCATGGGGCACTACATTCCTTCCACTTTGAATCATATGTGTCCTTCAAGTTTGAGCATGAAGAACACACCTATACTATTCTAGCTGATCCATCACCATTTAAAACTATGCAACATGCTTTACCAACCTCAATGATGTGCTTATACCCATTAAGGCATGTACCTCCATGACCACTACCACTTCACCTACACCTAATGCTTACTAGTACAGTAACTACCTCACTGTACCTATACCTCCTCTATCCCTACTACCACGGGGGGGGGGGGGGATGCCACAACCTCCACGTCCAACCCATCAGCCTCCCAATCCAGTTTAACTACCACCTCTGATCAACCTCTGACACATCATCTATTTCAGCTACCCACTATACCAACCACTAGATCCCTTAGAAGGTGTTTTTCAATGCCTCACTATAGGGGAGTATCAATATAGCAGTGTCAACACATTTCCTTACTCCACAAGAGTATAGAATGAGTCTTCACCAACACCCTCGCTATGATCACTGCATAGGAGAATGTCTCCTTTATGGTCCTCCTCATCTTGTACCAATCTCACCTATGGGGGACTTGATACTACCACTTATTACACCTCATAACCACCATCACAAACCCACCCATTTTCTGTTGACTCTCTGAGTCACTCACCTCATTCAGAAAATGATGCGGACTTTCATAGCACACCTTGCCTACTACCGATGTGAATGAAAGGGTTTTGGTTTTGGATTTTATGAGCAACATCCATCATGCTATTATTCCATGTACTACCCACATACATAATGAGCATTAATGGTATCAGATTTTCTGAACCACCTACCAAAAGGAGGTCACATTGAACTCATTGAGGACATCAGATACCTTCTTCGATAAATTCTTCACCCGCTTCACCTTCAATCAGAACACATGTTCACCAACAGAGGCAATGGATCCTGAATCTATATCCTCCTAAATTTTTTTTTCATAAAAACCATTTCCTTGGGGCCTTTGACTTATCAACGTGAGGGTACTTTGAATCAACGCAAGAGGCTCCCTGAAAACCTCTCTTCCCTTCCTACTATGCTGAAATGATCAATGACGATACATCTTCAATTAACAAAAGTCGTTCAATGTTAGGATGATGAATCTATACTCACCTACCTTGGTGTAGAAGACCTCATATATTCACCAGTCATTACCATCTAAGACACAAACGATGTTGAATGAATTGACTATCAACATCAACATCCAAACTCAGGAAGACCCACACATCCTGAAAGATTGGTCAAATTTTAGATTCACTGCTGAATAGGAAGCCATCACTTACAACAATCTCAAAGATCATAGACCATAATTTCTCTTGGTCTTACACTAGACATGCCAGGTATTGACCCCACCATAGTGGTCCACAATATCGTAACCATTCCCGATGCCAAACCCATTAAACAAAAGTTGAGGAAAATGCACCCTTGCATTAGTGCTTCTCGTTAAAGAAGAGCTTCAAAGACTTCTTTCCATTTCCTTCATATTTACCCATTGATTATCCTTGGATGGATTTCTAACATTGTCCCTGTCACTAAGGTGAGCCAATGGGGACTCTGTGTATGCACAGACTTTCCATGACCTCAACCTAGCATGCCCTAAAGATGACTTTCCTCTACCTGGTATTGACCAACTGGTTGACCTTACCACTGGTCATGAGATGTTATCACTCATGGATGGATTCTCAGGTTATAACCAAATCTTTCTTGCCTCAGAAGATCAACACAAAGACCTGCATTCATCACCCCTTGGGGGACCTTCTGCTATCGAGTGATGCCTTTTGGCCTTAAAAATGTTGGTGCCACATATCAGCATGGATATGAATTACATCTTCCATGACATCATGCATCACATATTGGAAGATTATGTGGACGATCTCTTGGCCAAATATAAATTTTTCTCCGAACACCTTGCTATCCTCAAAACCATTTTTGACCGCCTCATTAAATATTACGTTCACCTTTAGCCAAAGAGGCGTGTCTTCACAGTTCTCTCAGGAAAGCTCCTGGGATTTATTGTGTCCTTACGTGGTATAGAAGTCAACCCTACTAAAGTTAAGGCCATTATATAAATGCCTCCGC